>ONZH01014421.1:0-44616 GCA_900303285.1 Rhinella marina
AAAACATAATTATGCAAACATTTTAGTGGCAATCAATTTCACATTTAGAAGCATAATAGGCTCAGATATATGTCTGAGTCTCATTTCTTGGCTGCTTATGGAACACATAACTCAATTGTAATCCACGTGAGGTAATTTTGTAATCCAAACAAGTAACGTGTAATCAAAATGGATAATATAAAATAGCATCAAATAGAGAACCCTTTTTGCAAAGGGGCTCCCAAATAACCTGATAAGGGGGGGAAGGAAAGGAAAATAGGCGAGCATAGGCGCAACTGGGAATTTTCTGCAGAATGGGGGGAGTCC
This sequence comes from Rhinella marina, assembly GCA_900303285.1. Taxonomy (NCBI): domain Eukaryota; kingdom Metazoa; phylum Chordata; class Amphibia; order Anura; family Bufonidae; genus Rhinella; species Rhinella marina. Next base: position 307 of record ONZH01014421.1, read on the forward strand.
TGACAAGCCATGGCCATCTGAATGAGAGTCAAACGGGGCAATAAAAACAGGATAAAAACATGTGCCAACTAGCTCTCACCCGTCAGGTGCAGTCCATGTTTTGGCTCCCATAGGTCCTGACCATGAGGTGTCCTTTAAGTCAGCCAGACAGCCAATTGTAGAAGGGTTCCTCAGATGAGGGTCCTGAAGTCCTCCTCGCTGCTACTGCTGCTGCTAAAGGACATAAGAGGACGCTCCTGCCTCCTGTAGGCCATGCTGGCTGCCGTTGTTGAGTTCCACTGCCCTCTGTTGGTTGAATTGAGACTTGACCGGGTGGTCACACTGGTGAGCGCTGCTGCCACTTGAGCCTTCACCTTTCCGGATCCTCCTGCCAGGATAGCAGGGGTAAGGATTTCTGGTTGCAGCGGTTCAGGCAAGGCTGCACTCAAGGAAGAACTGCCAGTTCCCAGGGCTGCTGCTGATGCCGTTTTCCACGGTAGCTGGTACTGGATCACTGTGGGCTGGAAAGTGAAAGTTGAGGTAGTCAGCTGACCCAGGTGAAAGGACTGTGGTGGTGGTGGTGGTGGAACTGACAATCCAGGGTTCAGAGGCTCTGGCTGTGGTTTCTCTCTGAAATGGAGGGTGTCATCTACTGTCTCGTGCCCCTATCAGACCTTAGATCAGCGTCTTGTGCCCCCATCAGACCTCAGATCAGCGTCTTGTGCCCCCATCAGACCTCAGATCAACACATTGTGCCCCCATCAGACCTCAGATCAGCGTCTTGTGCCCTCATCAGACCTCAGATCAGCGTCTTGTGCCCCCATCAGACCTCAGATCAGCATCTCGTGCCCCTATCAGACCTTAGATCAGCGTCTTGTGCCCCCCATCAGACCTCAGATCAGCGTCTTGTGCCCTCATCAGACCTCAGATCAGCGTCTTGTGCCCTCATCAGACCTCAGATCAGCGTCTTGTGCCCTCATCAGACCTCAGATCAGCATCTTGTGCCCTCATCAGACCTCAGATCAGCATCTTGTGCCCCCATCAGACCTCAGATCAGCATCTTGTGCCCCCATCAGACCTCAGATCAGCATCTTGTGCCCCCATCAGACCTCAGATCAGCGTCTTGTGCCCCCATCAGACCTCAGATCAGCATCTTGTGCCCCCATCAGACCTCAGATCAGCGTCTTGTGCCCCCATCAGACCTCAGATCAACATAGTGTGCCCCCATGAGACCTCAGATCAGCGTCTCGTGCCCCCATCAGACCTTAGATCAGCGTCTTGTGCCCCCATCAGACCTCAGATCAACATAGTGTGCCCCCATCAGACCTCAGATCAGTGTCTTGTGCCTCATCAGACCTCAGATCAACGTCTTGTGCCCCCATCAGACCTAAGATCAGTGTCTTGTGCCTTCCTTGTACCCCCCCAGACCTCAGATTAGCGTCTTGTGCCCCCCTCAGACCTCAGATCAGCCCACCCAGCCACTTAAAAAAAACATACTCACATGCCCTGCGCTGACAACACGCTAGCAGCAGAGCAGGCCAGCACCTCCAAGGCGTACAGCGCCAGTTCAGACCACGTGTCCAGCTTTGAAACCCAGTAGTTGTACGGAGCAGAGTGATCGGTCCGGACGTTGGTATGGTCAGCTAGGTACTTCCTCACCATCTTTCTGTAAAGCTCACCCCTACTCTGCCTAGACTGGGGACAGGTGACAGTGTCTTGCTGGGGTGACATAAAACTGGCAAAGGCCTTGGAGAGCGTTCCCCTGCCAGTGCTGGACAAGCTGCCTGCTCGCCTCCTCTCCCCCGCTACTTGGCCCACAGAACCATGCCCTCTGCCGCTAGTGGCGTCAGATGGGAAGGATTGTTTTAGCTTGCGCACCAGGGCCTCTTGATATTTATTCACTCTCATACTCCTTTCCTCTGCAGGGATGAGAGTGGAAAGGTTCTGCTTGTACCGTGGGTCCAGAAGAGTGAACACCCAGTTATCGGTGTTTGAAAAAATGCTTCTAACGCGAGGATCATGGGATAGGCAGCCTAACATGAAGTCTGCCATGTGCGCTAGAGTCCCAACACGCAAGAATTCCCTCTCCTCACTGGCCTGACTCTCCATTTCCTCCTCCTCCAAGTCCTCCTCTTCAGCTCATACACGCTCAAGAGTTAAGGACTGATCACGGGTACCCTTTTCTGTCTCGCCGACATTCTCCTCCTCTTCCTCCTCATCCTCATCCCCCTCCTCCGATACGCGCTGAGAAACAGGCCGGAGGGTGCTCTGGCTATCAAGCGACGTATCTTTCTCCACCGTCTCTTGTGACAAGCGCAAAGCATCCCACTTGATGCTGAGCAGTGAGTTTTTCAACAGGCAAAGCAGCGGGATGGTGAGGCTGATAATGGCGGCATCGCCGCTGACCATCTGTGTTGACTCCTCAAAGTTGCTCAACACCTGGCAGATATCAGACATCCACGTCCACTCCTCATTGTAGACTTGAGGAATCTGACTGACCTGACTACCAGTTCTGGTGGAAGTTGACATCTAGCAGTCTACAATCGTTCTGCGCTGCTGGTAAACTCTGGGTAACGTGTTTAATGTCGAATTCCATCTTGTGGGCACGACGCACAACAGTCGGTGAGCGGGCAGTTGTAGGAGGCGCTGCGCTGCGCTGCCCTTAGAATGGCAGCATCTGTGGTCGACTTGTGGAAATGCGCACAGATGCGGCGCACCTTGGTGAGCAAATGAGACAGATTGGGGTATGTCTTGAGGAACCGCTGAACTATTAGATTGAACATGTGGGCCAGGCATGGCACATGTGTCAGTCTGCCGAGTTGCAGAGCCGCCACCAGGTTATGCCCGTTGTCACACACAACCATGCCTGGCTTGAGGTTCAGCGGTGCCAGCCACAGATCGGTCTGCGCCATGATGCCCTGTAACAGCTCTTGGGCGGTGTGCCTTTTGTCACCTAAGCTCAGAAGTTTGCGCACCGCTTGCTGACGCTTACCCACGGCACTGATGCTGCGCCGACTGAAGCCGCTGAGGGCGCTGTGCCCACGGATGGTAATTCGGAGGAGGAGGAGGAGGAGGAGGAGGCATAGTACGTCTGAGAGACCGTGACCGAGGTAGGCCCCGCAATCCTCGGTGTGGGCAGTACATGAGCGGCCCCAGGGTCAGTCTCGATCCCAGCCTCCACCAAGTTAACCCAATGTGCCGTCAGTGAGATATAGTGTTCCTGCCCGGCAGCACTTGTCCACGTGTCCGTGGTTAGGTGGACCTTCTCAGAAACAGCATTGGTAAGGGCACGAATGATGTTCTGTGACACGTGCTGGTGTAGAGCTGTGACGGCACATCGGGAAAAATAGTGACGACTGGGGACCGAATACCGAGGGGCAGCCACCGCCATGAGATTGCGAAAGGCCTCGGTCTCTACCAGCCTATAGGGCAGCATCTCCAGGCTCAGCAATTTGGAGATGTGGACGTTGAGGGCTTGGGCATGTGGGTTGGTGGAACTGTATTTCTTCTTGTGCTCCAGCGTCTGCTGTAAAGACAGCTGAACACTGCGCTGGGACACATTGGTGGACGCTATGGAGGATTGTGGAGGAGAAGGTGTGGTTTTCCGGCGGGAGGCGCTCGTGCCGGGGTCCTGGGCAAGGGGTTGACTAGCAGAGGCAGCGAGTGACACAGGGGAAGGAGCAGTGGTGTGACCCGCAGGAGGTGGTGAACGGCCTTGGTTCCATTGAGTGGGGTGTTTAGCACTCATGTGCCTGCTCATGCTGGTGGTGGTTAGGCTAGTAGTGGTGGCACCCCTGCTGATCCTGGTGTGGCACAGGTTGCACACCACAGTCCGTCGGTCATCCTCACTTTCTTTAAAGAACTTCCAGACTTGCGAACATCTAGGCCTCGCCACGGGAACTTTACTACGTGAAACAGTTGCTGCTGATGCACCAGCTCTGGCCGTGCTTCTCCATCTGACCACCCCACTGCCTCTTCCAACCTGTTCTGGTGCAGCACTCGCCTCCGCCTCAGAAGTACTGTCTTCACTCGGCTTATCAACACAGCTTGGGTCAGTCACCTCGTCATCCTCCGATTCCTCAGTCTGCTCCCCCCTCGGACTTCCTGCTCTGACAACAACTTCACCACTGTCTGACAACCGTGTCTCCTCATCGTCCGACACATCTTTACACACTTCTTCCACTAAGTCAACAATGTCATCATCATCATCACCCACAGACTGCGACAGTTGGAAAACTTGGGCATCGGGAAAGAGGTCAGCAGCAACCTGAGAAGTGGTTTGTGACTCTGGAAAGAGTCCAGAAAACAATTCCTCAGAGTATGCCGGATTGCATTCCAAATTTTCCTGGGAGGGGGCAGACTGGGGGGAAGGAGGTTGAGGTGGAGGAGCCAGAGGAGTGCTCCCTTGGGTAACGTGGGTGGACTGCATGGAAGACTGACTGGTGGACAAATTGCTTGAAGCATTGTCCGCAATCCATGACATCAGCTGTTCGCACTGTTGTGGTTTCAGCAGTCCTCTACCACGTGTCCCTGTAAGTTGAGACATGAAGCTAGGGAGTGTAGCTCTGCGGCATTCCCCTGCTCCCTCATCAGCAGGTACTGTCTCACCCTGCCCAGGACCACGGCCTCTGCCCCCTGCAGTAATTGAATGCCCACGCCCACGCCTACGCCCTCGACCCTTAGCCCTGGGGTTCAACATTTTCTGTATATAAGTGTATTATATAAAAAAAATAATGGGCCTGCTGTACTGAAACCCACAAACTTGTTCAATCTGAACAAGAAAATATATAGGTGGATAAGTTAGAGCAAAATTATGTATGTTATTACGTACCGTGCAGTATGGAGCATTTACACTGAAATTATTAGATTAGGCAGACTTTTTCTGCTTAATTGCAACCCAGACAAATGTCGCACAGAGATTTTTGTAATGTAGCTGTATCAGTGAGAGCAAATTAGCTTTTTTAATTAAGTGACGTACAGAATGTTTCACCTGGACAGAAAATACGGATTGTGTTTTGTATATAGGTGGATAAGTTAGAGCTAAATTACATATGTTATTACGTACCGTGCATTATGGAGCAATTACACTGAAACTATTAGATTAGGCAGACTTGGTCTGCTTAATTGCAACCCAGACAAATGTCGCACAGAGATTTTTGTAATGTAGCTTTATCAGTGAAAGCAAAAGACCTTTTTTAATTAAGTGACGTACAGAATGTGTCACCTGGACAGAAAATACGGATTGTGGTTTGTGGTGTCTGGACAGCTGAATTGTGACACACAGAATGGTTCCACACAGCTGTATGAAATGGATTTGTATCACTGAGATAAAACAACAAAAAAACTATTTTTTTTTTTAATATATATATATATTTTTTTAACGTGACGTGCAGAAACTATCAGAGAGCAAACTCAGCCCCTGCTGACTGTGGCTATTTTGACTGCAACCCAGACAAATGTTGCACAGAGATTTTTGTAATGTTGCTGTATCAGTGAGAGCAAAATACCTTTTTTAATTACGTGACATACAAAATGTGTCACCTGGACAGAAAATACGGAGTGTGGTTTGTGGTGAGTGGACAGCTGAACAGTGACACACAGAATGGTTCCACACAGCTGTATGAAATTGATTTGTATAACTGAGATAAAACAATAAAAAAAAGGGTTATATATGGTGATAGCTGCACTACTAGTGCCAGCCAGCCAAGCCAGGAGACAAAAAAAAAATGTATTGTAGCCCTTAGAAGGGCTGTTGGGTTCTTTTGAGATCACTCCTGCCTAACAGAGATCTAAATCCTGGCCCTAACACTCTCACTGAAACGCAGCAGCTCTGTCCCTAACGACATCCAGACAGCATCTGAACCGAGCACCGCGGGTAGTCACTAGTATATTCCAGGGTCACCTGATCAGGCCAGCCAACCCCTGCTATCGACATGTAAGGGCCCAACGTGATGCTGGGTGTACTGCAGAGTCTCCTGGCTTGTGATTGGCTGAGTTTATAGGCGCCAAAAATTCAAAATGCGGGAGATGCCATTTCCTCGAGCATGGCGAGATACTCGTCCGAGCAGCGAGCACTTACGAGTACCGTAATACTCGAACGAGCACTAAGCTCGGACGAGCACGCTCGCTCATCTGTAATACCCACCTATACTTTATTTCATTGCTTTTTTTTTAAATTCCTTTGTTTTAAATTCTAATTTTCTCTTTCTGCAGTGCATGTCTTTTGCTTAGTGGCTTAGTGTGCTGTGTGCTGAGCACATTTCATAGTTTTTTTCTAGTTATACTCCCACCCTTTTTTCCAATCCTTCCCTACCCCCCCCCCCATAGTCTACCTACATTGAAATCTGTGGTACACTGTGGACTAGTGGATGGGGTGCGAGATCATTCTGGGCAATTCTATCTCTTATATTCTACCTTTGTTTTGTAGTGACCATGGCTGGAACAACCATCTGTTCTTACAATTTGAAGGGTCTGAATGCACAAGAAAATAGGTGCCAAATTTGTAGGTTTTTACAAAAGAACCAGGTAGGAATAGCGTTTCTACAAGAAACGCACTTTAGAGCTGAACATGTACCATGACTCACCTAAATTTCATAATACCTCTCCATCCTCAGCATCATGCCGGGTTAGTATTGCAATTCATAACAATATTCCTTTTCTATTGCGTTCCACCTACATTGATCCAAATGGGAGATATTTGTTTCAATTAGCCCTTTCAGATTCAGAGCTAACGGAAGTTTGGAGAACATTTCACCTTCTGGAAAGGGACTACTCTTTTATCTCCGACCTCCACCATACCTATCACTGCAGAGACTACATATTTGTCCCCTATAACCACCTACATCTTTGTAGATCTTCGAGGATAGGTAATATTCTGCTATCCAATAATGCTCCAGTTTTTATGGATTATGGTCTTCAAGTTCTCTCCAAAACAGATTATTAATGGTGGCTTAATTTCACGCTTCCGGGCAAAGAAGTACAAATCGATGAAGTTAAACAAATCGATGAAGTTTGTGCAGAATATTTCTGCCTTAATAATTTTCCAAAGATCTCTGCAGGGTTACTATGGGAAGCGCATAAGCCAGTAGTCAGGGGACATATCATAGCACTATGAGCCCACATAAACAAAACCAGGTAGAAGGCAATCCTAGAGTTGCAAAACAAGATACAGAGCTTTGAACTCACTCATAAACACTGCCTGTCTCAGGAGATATTTGATCAGTTGATGGGTGCCTGCACTGACCTTAAGAACCTATTAAACACTGTCACAGCTAAGCTCTTCCTCTTTTCACAATTTAAATACTATGCCCATGGCAATAAGGCCTCCAAATTAGTGCCCTTACAAATTAAGAAGGATAAGGCAAGCTCTCTGTTTCCGCTAATAAAAACCCCAGCTTTATGTGCCTTACTCCCCAATGATCTCATAGCTCAGTAATGTAGTGGCTATTATTGCGAGTTACTGTATATATAATCTTAGGGCCCCTGCCTCCCCCACTGGATTTACAGAGCTAAAATCTCTCATTGATGATTGGCTAGCTTCTCTTAATCTCCCAGTCATAGACCCTCAGCAATCTGCTTCCTTGTCTAAACCCTTTTCTTTATTAGAAAAGGAAACAGCTTTGAAAGACTCTCCCCCCAACAAAACTCCTGGGCCAGAAGAATTGCTGATTCCTTACTATAGAGCTATTTGCCCCCTCTTTCTCCCCCATTTTTAAAGGTTTGCAATGCAGTTTTAGCAGGATCCCCAATCTCCTCACAAATGCCCACAAAATACAGGCAATACTCTTGATTGTATTCCACTAGCTTTACCTACCTAGGATAAACATGTTGTTCCTTTCTCATTCAGAAAACCCTCTGCCTCATATCCTGTAGGTTTCTAAGCCCTCCCCTATATTGTTCCCTACCCCTCCACCCTCTTGCCCTCAGATTTCTCTACCCCCCTCCTCTACCTCCGTTATGTGTTTGGATTTCCTTTTCCAGATTGTTTAGTTTTTCAAATGCTCATTGTATACTATGCTTATTATAATTCTGTATGTAAGTTCAAGTGCTATTGTTGGGGGATCATGTTTTCTATACTACTTTATACGGTTTGGAATCTTATTCAATACTATGTGACCCCTGCTTTTGACTCTTATCTGTCAATGTTCAAATCTCACAATAAAAGACAATACATGTTTAAAAGATATGTAATAAAAAACAAAACAAAAGGAGATGAGGCGTCAAATCAGGGAGGTAAAACCCAGATGTAAGAGGAAGATGGAGGAGCAAATGGAGCAGAAAAACATTAGTGAGGTGAGGAAAAGTCTTAAAGGGGTACTCCGGTTACCATAAATATAACTTATGTTTTAGGCTAATTCATCCTCAATAATTAACTAATATAATGTATATTTCACATATTTACTGTTCAATAGTTATAAAAGTAGTTTTCTTCCTCTGCTACCCACTGTGTTCCTCCTAAGTTTCCATGGCACCGACCTGTAGTTCTGAGCCTTTGTTAGGTCGAGCATGCTCAGTGTGTTGCTATCAATCCTCTAGCTAAATGTTAGAGTGCTGGTGATTACTGAGTAGAGGGGGCATGACAGCACTGTGATATCAGGCAACCAATCAATAAACATCAACGCTCATGAACAAGCAGAAACTCACAGCAGGAAAGCTAGGAATTGAGGGGATTGTAGTTTTGTGAGGAAAGATCAGGAGCAATGATATTTTGTGTGCGCTCAGGAGCTAGACAAATGGATTACAAGGTAAAATAAAGCTCTGGTTATATGTATAGGTATGGATTCTGGTTGGGTCATAGCTTGCAGCCTTAATGCAGTTTTTCAAAAATTAAGTTACTTTACCGGAATACCCCTTTAAGTTAATATCTGGTCACAGACAGCTTTTATCGCAGGTAGTAGGAGATAAAAAGTGGGTTAATGAGCTTAATATATTCTTCAATAGTTTTCCTCACAAACCTGCTCCTCCCACCCCAAAATGCCATTTCATCCCCTCTCCCACACAAACAGTGACCTTGACTCCTGCTGTTAGCTTTCACATCTAGATCAGTCAATCAAGCAATCAGTCATCTGGCTACAGTCTGATCTTTACAAATGCCAAGGTGAGAAGGAAACTCTGAAGGATCAAAGTTGGAAAGCCTGGAGAGCCAGATGGCATCAGTACCAGGCTACTTAAGAGCCTGAAGTTGGGAAAGGTACGTACCACAACTGTGGATATCATCTTGTGTGGTACTAGTTCCAAAGACACCTCATCTGACCTCACCAGCCACAGACTAGTGGCATTGACATCCCACTTGATGAAGGTCTTGGAGAGATTGGTTCTCACACATCTCTCCCCTCTAGTGAGCTCATCTATGGACCACCTCCAGTTTGCTAATTTGCCTGGCATTTGGGTGGATGATGCCATTATCCACCTTGTACACTGAGCTCTTTCTCACCTGGAGAAATCAAGGAACATTGTCAGAATAGTGTTCTTTGAGTTATCCAGTGCTTTCAACACCAAACAGTCAGGGCTACTATGAGACAAAGTGGACCACCACCTCTCCAACTGGATCCTAGACTACCTGACAAACCTCTGATGACTTGGCTATAGTAGGCCTCATCACAGACAAGCATGACATAGAGTACAAAGAATTGACTTGGGAATTTGTGGATTGGTGCCAGTGGAACCACCTTAGGATCAATGTTGGGAAGACTATGGAGATGGAGGTGGACTTCCTCAAGCACAGACATCTTCCTAAACCAGTGGATATCCAGCGGTGTACCTGGGTGTGCTCCTCAGTATGGGCAGATAACATGTACGCAATATACAGAGAAGGCCTCAGCAGGCTTGATCTGTTTAGAAGGCTAGGAGCTTTTGGAGTGCAGAGGGAACTTCTTAAGGCCTTTTTCAACTCGGTTGAGGAATCAGCCATTTTCTTTGGAGTGGCCTGCTGGGGCAGCAGCATTTAAATCAGGGAGAGGAAGAAACTTGACATACTGATTGTAAGGGCCAGCTCCGTCCTGGGGAACCCATTAGACCCAGGGCAGGTGGTAAGTGAGAGAAGAATATTATCCAAGTTGATCTCCATACTCGAGAATAAATTGCATCCCATGCATGAGACTGTGATAGCATTGGGCAGTACCATCAGTGACCCACTGCTTTACCCCAAGAGAGAGAATGAGAGAAGTCATTCCTCCTTAGTGCTGTTAGGCTGTACAACCAACTCCAACCCAAGAGATAGACTGCACTCATGGCCTACCGTGTTGCTGTGGATATAATTCCACACAGAGAATTATTATTTTAAAGCTGTGATATCTACAGGGTGGGCCATTTATATGGATACACCTAAATAAAATGGGAATGGTTGGTGATATTAACTTCCTGTTTGTGGCACATTAGTATATGGGAGGGGGGAAACTTTTCAAGATGGGTGGTGGCCATGGCGGCCATTTTGGATCCAACTTTAGTTTTTTCAATGGGAAGAGGGTCATGTGACACATCAAACTTATTGAGAATTTCACAAGAGAAACAATGGTGTTCTTGGTTTTAACGTTATTCTTTCATGAGTTATTTACAAGTTTCTGACCACTTATAAAATGTGTTCAAAGTGCTGCCCATTGTGTTGGATTGTCAATGCAACCCTCTTCTCCCACTCTTCACACACTGATAGCAACACCGCAGAAGAAATGCTAGCACAGGCTTCCAGTATCCATAGTTTCAGGTGCTGCACATCTTGTATCTTCATAGCATAGACAATTGCCTTCAGATGACCCCAAAGATAAAAGTCTAAGGGGGTCAGATCGGGAGACCTTGGGGGCCATTCAACTGGCCCACGACGACCAATCCACTTTCCAGGAAACTGTTCATCTAGGAATGCTCGGACCTGACACCCATAATGTGGAAAAACTCAGGGAACGTGCCAGCTTCAGTGCATAAAGAGAGAAACACATCATCATGTAGAAATTTCACATATCCAGTGGCCTTGAGGTTTCCATTGATAAAGAATGGCCCCACTATCTTTGTACCCCATATACCACATTATGGGTGTCAGGTCCAAGCATTCCTAGATGAACAGTTTCCTGGAAAGTGGATTGGTCGTCGTGGGACAGTTGAATGGCCCCCAAGGTCTCCCAATCTGACCCCCTTAGACTTTTATCTTTGGGGTCATCTGAAGGCAATTGTTTATGCTTTGAAGATACCAGATGTGCAGCACCTGAAACTATGGATACTGGAAGCCTGTGCTAGCATTTCTTCTGCGGTGTTGCTATCAGTGTGTGAAGAGTGGGAGAAGAGGGTTGCATTGACAATCCAACACAATAGGCAGCACTCTGAGCATATTTTATAAGTGGTCAGAAACTTGTAAATAACTCATGAAAAATAAAGTAATGTTAAAACCAAGCACAACATTGTTTTTCTTGTGAAATTCTCAATAAGTTTGATGTGTCACATGACCCTCTTCCCATTGAAAAAACTAAAGTTGGATCCAAAATGGCCGACTTCAAAATGGCTGTCATGGTCACCACCCATCTTGAAAAGTTTCCCACCTCCCATATACTAATGTGCCACAAACAGGAAGTTAATATCACCAACCATTCCCATTTTATTTAGGTTTATCCATATAAATGGCACACCCTGTATATCCATTATTATTTTTTATTTTTACATTTTATCTGTACCCTAATGTCACTGTAATGCCTATATTTTGAAGTTTTTGCACCCAGGGGTGTACATACAAATCATGGGGCCCCATAGCAAAACTCAGAATCCCCCCTCCCCCCAATAAAAAGAACAATTAACTGATTGGTAAGGGTGTAGGGTGTTGGGTGATATTGATGAAGAATGTTGCATTAATTAAGAAAAGTGTATTTAGTTAGTGTTTTTTAGTGTTTTTACATTTTATGTTTATTTTAAATTATGTTTGCAATATTCACACAGGGCATTGTGAGGGTTAAAACAGTGGAATTGGAATTAGCTCCAATCCTGACAGCTGAAATATTGTGTATAATAATATAGATAACTATATACTGTGTGTATATATATATATATATATATATATATATATATATATATATATATATATATAACATTTCAGAACTTGAAGCATACGTGTGGGGGTGGGAGTTGTATTTCTATGGGGAGGGTTGCTGTGTCTATGAGGGATGGGTTATATGTCTGCTATGTGCCTTGCACTTAAAGTAAGCTACTACTATCAGTGCAAGCCACACAAACCATCCCCATAATTCCCCCCTGCACATTGCAGCACAGTGTGAGTGACTATTTACCCTTATAACAGTCACTCACATAATGTGCTGACTGCTGCAATTGCATCTGCTGAGTCAGTCACTCATACATATTGTCTAGGAGCCAGGCTTTCCAGCAGGTTGCAGGGTCTCAGGATGTCAGCCGCAGACTGCACTGATGATAGATGGGCTCTCACATTGCTCAGGCACTGGACTGTGATGCTTTATGCTGGCAGAAGCAGAGCGGAGGTCAGTATCAGTTGCCAATAAGCAGCGCATTAAGCAGCTGTGGCAAGTAGGAAGGGAGGAGGCAGGAGGAGGACAAAGGACTTTGGTACATGTTTATCTGTGTAGTGTTATAGGTTAAGTGCAAAGTCAAAAAGGGGGCGGAGCCATGAAGCCTGGCTGGGCCCCAAACCTCACAGGGCCCCATAGCAACTGCGTGGTCTGCCTCTATTGACGGTATGCTACTGTTTGTACCATTCGTGTTATTGTAACACTAAATTTCCCACGGCGGGGCTATTAAAGGATTATCTTTTCTTAAAACTGATATGACATGGCATGACGATTTTGTTTTACTACTAAAAAATAAAGTCCTTTAAAAAAATGTCTTTGCATCACTATTTTCTGACATCCATCAGTTTTTAAAATTTCCATCCACAGAGGGCTTGTTTTTTGCTTAACAAATGTCACTCTAATCTCCGCATAGATTGTAAAATTGTTGATTGATTTGTTGATAGATTGTTAATTGTTGACTTGTTTGCTGCCATGTTATTTATGACTATGTACATGAACCCCCTGATTGTAAAGCACTGCGAAATATGTTGGAGCTATATTTATAAAGATTATTATTGTTATTTAAATAAGAACACTATACATATTTGGCCTGTACAATTTTTAACAGTGTGGGGGATTTTTATCCTAGGGATACGTCATGAATGTGTGATCAGCAGATCAGCAGACTAAGGCACTGCAAGCCTATCATTGCAGTATTGGCACAGTGACACAGACACATTGAAGCAGCCGTGTCTGGTACTGCTGTGAAAGAACCATAGTGATCCCATGGAGAAACACGGCCCTTTGGCTTTGCTAGTTTGTGGGGACAAAATATAGCAGAAACAATTTTGTTTTTCCTGCTTAACTATTATACTTTTTTTCCTCTCTCTCTCTCTCTCTCTCTCTCTCTCTCTCTCTATATATATATATATATATATATATATATATATATATATATATATTTTTCAGTCCCCTTTTTATAAAATTGCTGAAAATAACAAGCACTTGATTTTATTTTACTCTGTAAAGTTAATTAAACAATACGGGTAATGTTGCAAAGATTGCTTTGTAATTAAGGTTTTATAAGGCAGACTCAGAGCTTTTATAAAAAAGACAAAACTAAAATAAAATGTCAAAACATGGTTATAGCTTCAAGAAGAAAGGATGATGTAATAAGATGTAGTCATTAAACTTAACTAACACAATAACACCTATGAGAATTCTTAACTACACTTCAGTCTCTTCATTAAGATAGTACTTTAAGATAGTTCACAGTATCATTAGATGCAAACAGATGGCTCGCAGTATGTGAAACTTATGTTCAATTTAAACAAAGACTTTCCATAATATCCAAATATAGCTGCAGGCAATAAAACTAGTACTATAGCTCCAACTTCAGCTTCATTTAAAAATAATTATTTAAATAATTAAAAAATCAAAAGCACAATTTTTAATATGTGAATGTGGCTTCAAATCTGAAGTACAAATCTATTTTAATTAATTTGGATTAATTTATTATCATTAGATTATAAAGATAACAATAGGCAGATGCTTTAAGGGCTCATGCACACAACTGTGGTTTTTGTCCGCATACAATCAGCAAAAAATGCTTCAAGTGTGTGTGCTGTCCATATCCATATGTCCATTCTGTGGCCCCACAATATAAATAGAACATGTCTACAGATGAGCGAGCATTAAAATGCTCGGGTGCTCGTTATTCGAGTCGAACTTTTCCCAATGCTCAGGTGCTCGTTTCGAATTAACGAACCCCATTGAAGTCAAAGGGAGACTCGAGCATTTTTGCAGTGGACCAAGGCTCTGCCTAGGGAAGGCTGGGTGAAAACCTGGAAACCTCAGAAAATGATGGAAACACCACGGAAATGGACAGGAAACAGCAGGGGCAGCATGCATGGATGCCTCTGAGGCTGCCTAATCCCACCATTACCCCAAATTCTCCTACTGGGGCATGTGTGGTATCGATTCTTCTCAGTTTAATACCGTATAAGTCCCCTATCTTGAGACCCTATATTTCATGGATTTTTCGACCACGGAAAACGGAAAAAGAGCTTGCTCTGGCCAGGGGAGTGTCTTTCCTACTGCAGCTAAGGGGACGTGTCCATGCTCTGCCTATCACAGGTCAGGAGGCAATTAAAAGAAGAAACAAAAAAAACATCAGTACAATATCTAATACGTCCCCTATCCGGGTAAATTGTTTGGAGAGAGGGCCTGTAGATGGGGGGCAGGCTGGAAGGAAGGAGGTTTCGCTGGAAGAGCCAGAGGAGTGCCCCTGGGCTAGCGTGTGTGGTGGTGACAACAGCCGGAATGGATTTGGAAAAACTGTCGCATCAACTGGTACGGTATCGATTCTTCTCAGTTTAATACCATATACGTCCCCTATCTTGGGACCCTAGATTTCATGGATTTTTCAACCACGGAAAATGGAAAAAGAGCTTGCTCTGGCCAGGGGAGTGTCTTTCCAACTGCAGCTAAGGGGACGTGTCCATGCTCTGCCTATCACAGGCCAGGAGGCAATTAAAAGAAGAACAAAAAAAAACATCAGTACAATATCTAATACGTCCCCTATCCGGGTAAATTGTTTGGAGAGAGGGCCTGTAGGTAAGGGGGCAGGCTGGGGGGAAGGAGGTTTCGCTGGAAGAGCCAGAGGAGTGCCCCCTGGGCTAGTGTGTGTGGTGGTGACAACAGCCGGATGTATTTGTAAAAACTCTAGCATCAACCGGTATGGTATTGATTCTTCTCAGTTTAATACCGTATACGTCCCCTATCTTGAGACCCTATATTTCATGGATTTTTCGACCATGGAAAATGGAAAAAGAGCTTGCTCTGGCCAGGGGAGTGTCTTTCCAACTGCAGCTAAGGGGACGTGTCCATGCTCTGCCTATCACAGGTCAGGAGGCAATTAAAAGAAGAAAAACAAAAAACATCAGTACAATATCTAATAAGTCCCCTATCCGGGTAAATTGTTTGGCTAGAGGGCCTGTAGATGGGGGCAGGCTGGGGGGAAGGAGGTTTTGCTGGAAGAGCCAGAGGAGTGCCCCCTGGGCTAGTGTGTGTGGTGGTGACAACAGCCGGATGGATTTGTAAAAACTCTAGCATCAACCGGTATGGTATTGATTCTTCTCAGTTTAATACCGTATACGTCCCCTATCTTGGGACCCTATATTTCATGGATTTTTCGACCATGGAAAAAATGGAAAAAGAGCTTGCTCTGGCCAGGGGAGTGTCTTTCCAACTGCAGCTAAGGGGACGTGTCCATGCTCTGACTATCACAGGTAAGGAGGCAATTAAAAGAAGAAAAACAAAAAACATCAGTACAATATCTAATACGTCCCCTATCCGGGTAAATTGTTTGGAGAGAGGGCCTGTAGGTGGGGGGCAGGCTGGGGGGAAGGAGGTTTCACTGGAAGAGCCAGAGGAGTGCCCCCTGGGCTAGCGTGTGTGGTGGTGATAACAGCCGGATGTAGTTAGAATGACGACGCAGGACCCCAACTTAAAAATTTAGCATCAACCGGTACAGTCGTAAATTATGAGATTGATGAAGTGTGGTATGTCTTCTATGTATACTACTCAGTTTAATACCGTATATGGCAGCTATCCGGAAAAATAGTTTGGAGAGAGAGAAAGATAGGACAAAGACGTAAATTGTTTGGAGAGAGGGCCTGTAGGTGGGGTGGAAGCCTGGGGGGAAGGAGGTTTCGCTGGAAGAGCCAGAGGAATGCTCCCTGGGCTAGCGTGTGTGGTGGTGACAACAGCCGGATGTAGTTAGAATGACGACGCAGGACCCCAACTTAAAAATTTAGCATCAACTGGTACAATTGTCAATTATGAGCTCGATCAAGTGTGGCATGACTTTTTAGATGGAGATTGCATGTGGTCACGTACTCCCTGGAACCCCATAGTCACCCCTTCTCTGATGTGCTAGCCCAGAACATTCTCTGCCCCAATTCGCAAGACCTTTTGCAGTCTCCGTGTGCTGACAGTGGGGATTTACCAGTGTTGTCTGAGGAGGTGGTGGACAATGGCGAGACACAGGTGTCGGGGGGTGAGGTAGTTGTATGGGAAGCAAGTTAGAGTGGGGACTCCTTGGGGGGACTTACACATGATGGAACAGATTCAACTTGGGAGGATCAGGCACAGGAACAGATCAATATATTTTTTTTTTGTGTTTATTTAACTTTTATTTAGCACAAATAACCCCAGAGATATTTATTTGTTATCTTCGCTGCGCAGTCTGGAGTTGGGGTTCGTCACTTTGATGGCGAGCTGTGCCGCTCTCTCCACAATGGTCTTTAGGTTCGTAGATGGAGACGTTGTGGGCGATTTCTTTACAGAAGGACTTGCTGCTCATCAACAGAACCTCAAGCTCCTTGACATTGTGGACCAGGAATTTGCGGAACCCTGTGGGAAGCATGTGTTTGGTCTTCTAGTTGCTACCAAATACAATGTTGGGCAATATAGATACGCAGGTAATATTATTTTTCACACCTATCCCAAAAATAAAATTTACGCAGTTTGCGCAATTAAAACTGGAAACTGGAACTGGAGAGAGGGCCTGTAGGTGGACCTCCGGAAAAATTGTTTGGAGAGAGCGCCTGTAGGTGGACCTGCAGAAAAATTGTTTGGAGAGAGGGCCTGTAGGTGGGGGGGCAGGCTGGGGGGAAGGAGGTTTCGCTTGAAGAGCCAGAGGAGTGCCCCCTGGGCTAGCGTGTGTGGTGGTGATAACAGCCGGATGTAGTTAGAATGACTTAAAAATTTAGCATCAACCGGTACAATTGTCATTTATGAGCTCGATCAAGTGTGGCATGACTTTTTAGATGGAGATTTCATGTGGTCAAGTACTCCCTGGAACCCCATAGTCACCCCTTCTCTGATGTGCTAGCCCAGAACATTCTCTGCCCGAATTCGCAAGACCTTTTGCAGTCTCCGTGTGCTGACAGTGGGGATTTACCAGTGTTGTCTGAGGAGGTGGTGGACAATGGCGAGACACAGGTGTCGGGGGGTGAGGTAGTTGTATGGGAAGCAAGTTACAGTGGGGACTCCTTGGGGGGACTTTCTCATGATGGGACAGATTCAACTTGGGTGGATCAGGCACAGGAACAGATCAATTTTTTTGTGTGTTTATTTAACTTTTATTTAGCTCAAATAACCACAGAGATATTTATTCGTTATCTGCGCTGCGCAGTCTGGCGTTGGGGTTCGTCACTTTGATGGCGAGCTGTGCCGCTCTCTCTCTCTACAATGGTCTTTAGGTTCTTAGATGGAGACGTTGTGGGCGATTTCTTTACAGAAGGACTTGCTGCTAATCAACAGAACCTCGAGCTCCTTGACATTGTGGACCAGGAATTTGCGGAACCCTGTGGGCAGCATGTGTTTGGTCTTCTAGTTGCTACCAAATCCAATGTTGGGCAAAATAGATACGCAGGTAATATTATTTTTCACACTTATCCCAAAAATAAAATTTACGCAGTTTGCGCAAATAAAACTGGAAACTGGAACTGGAGAGAGAGCCTGTAGGTGGACCTGTGGAAAAATTGTTTGGAGAGAGGGCCTGTAGGTGGACCTGTGGAAAAATTGTTTGGAGAGAGGGCCTGTAGGTGGACCTGCGGAAAAATTGTTTGGAGAGAGGGCCTGTAGGTGGACCTCCGGAAAAATTGTTTGGAGAGAGGGCCTGTAGGGGGCCCTCCTGAAAAATTGTGGTAAAAAAGTGCCAGTTGGAAATCAGAAAAATGGCGTTTTTTTGGTCAGCTCTAGGCAAAGACGATATGGAGGAGGAGTAGGAGGAGTAGAGAAGAGGAATCGGATACATAAGTAATGTTAAATTTTAGCTGCTTTCCCCCGGAGAAGATTTGAATTCCGGTGAAATCCAGGCTTTTTTTCATTTTAATAAGCGTCAGCCTGTCAGCGCTGTCAGTTGACAGGCGTGTACGCTTATCGGTGATGACGCCACCAGCTGCACTGAATACCCGCTCTGAAAGCATGCTAGCGGCAGGGCAGGCCAGCACCTCCAAGGCGTACAGCGCCAGTTCAGGCCACGTGTCCAGCTTTGAAACCCAGTAGTTGTATGGAGCAGAGTGATCGCTACGGACGTTGGTATGGTCAGCTAGGTACTCCCTCACCATCTTTCTGTACAGCTCCCCCCTACTCTGCCTAGACTGGGGACAGGTGACAGTGTCTTGCTGGGGTGACATAAAACTGGCAAAGGCCTTGGAGAGCGTTCCCCTGCCAGTGCTGGACAAGCTGCCTGCTCGCCTCCTCTCCCCCGCTACTTGGCCCACAGAACCATGCCCTCTGCCGCTAGCGGCGTCAGATGGGAAGAATTGTTTCAGCTTGTGCACCAGGGCCTGTTGATACCTATTCACTCTCATACTCCTTTCCTCTGCAGGGATGAGAGTGGAAAGGTTCTGCTTGTACCGTGGGTCCAGGAGAGTGAACACCCAGTAATCGGTGTTTGAAAAAATTCTTCTAACGCGAGGGTCACGGGATAGGCAGCCTAACATGAAGTCTGCCATGTGCGCCAGAGTCCCAACACGCAAGAATTCCCTCTCCTCACTGACCTGACTCTCCATTTCCTCCTCCTCCAAGTCCTCCTCTTCAGCCCATACACGCTCAAGAGTTAAGGACTGAGCACTGGTACCCTCTACTGTCTCGCCGACATTCTCCTCCTCTTCCTCCTCATCCTCATCCCCCTCCTCCGATACGCGCTGAGAAACAGACCGGAGGGTGCTCTGGCTATCAAGCGACGTATCTTCCTCCACCGTCTCTTGTGACAAGCGCAAAGCATCCGACTTGATGCTGAGCAGTGAGTGTTTCAACAGGCAAAGCAGCGGGATGGTGAGGCTGAAAATGGCGGCATCGCCGCTGACAATCTGTGTTGACTCTTCAAAGTTGCTCAACACCTGGCAGATATCAGACATCCACGTCCACTCCTCATTGTAGACTTGAGTGGTGGAACCCCTGCTGATCCTGGTGTGGCACAGGTTGCACACCACAGTCCGTCGGTTATCCTCACTTTCTTTAAAGAACCTCCAGACTTGCGAACATCTAGGCCTCGCAACGGGAGCTTCATTACGTGAAACATTTGCTGCTGATGCACCAGCTCTGGCCCTGCTTCTCCCTCTGGCCACACCACTGCCTCTTACAACCTGTTCTGGTGCAGCACTCACCTCCGCCTCAGAAGCACTGTCTTCACTCGGCATATCAACCCAGCTTGGGTCAGTCACCTCGTCATCCTCCGATTCCTCAGTCTTCTCCCCCCTCGGAATTCCTCCCCTGACAACAACTTCACCACTGTCTGACAACCGTGTCTCCTCATCGTCCGACACCTCTTTACAAACTTCTTCCACTAACTCAACATTGTTATCATGATCATCATCATCACCCACAGACTGCGACAGTTGGAAAACTTGGGCATCGGGAACGAGGTCAGCAGCAACCTGAGAAGTGGTTTGTGACTCCGGGAAGGGTCCAGAAAACAGTTCCTGAGAGTATGCCGTATCACATTCCAAATTTTCCTGGGAGGGGGCAGACTGGGGGATAGGAGGTTGAGGTGCAGGAGCCAGAGGAGTGCTCCCTTGGGTAACGTGGGTGGACTGCGTGGAAGACTGACTGGTGGACAAATTACTTGAAGCATTGTCCGCAATCCACGAGATCAGCTGTTCACACTGTTGTGGTTTAAACATTCCTCTTCCACGTGTCCCTGTAAGTTGAAACATGAAGCTAGGGAGTGTAGCTCTGCGGCGTTCCCCTGCTCCCTCATCAGCAGGTACTGTCTCACCCTGCTTAGGACCACGGCCTCTGCCCCCTGCAGTAATTGAATGCCCACGCCCACGCCCTCGTCCTCGACCCTTAGCCCTGGGGTTCAACATTTTCTGTATATAAGTGTATGATATATAAAAAAAAAAATAAACGGGCCTGGTGTACTGAAACTTACAAACTTGTTCAGTCTGGTTTAATTAAGTGACATACAGAAAGTGTCACCTGGACAGAATATACGGATTCGAGTGAGTGTGCTGAACTGTGACACACAAAAAGGTTACACGCAGCTGTGTGAAATGGATTTGTATCATTTAGCTAAAACAACAAATACAACTAATTATTTTTATATATATTTTTTTTTATATTTTTTTTTAGTTTTGTTTTTTTTGGAACGTGACGTGCAGAAACTATCGTAGAGCTGACTGACACCCTACTGATGGTGGCTATTTAGACTGCGACCCAGACAAATGTCGCACAGAGATTTTTAGGATCAAGCTGTATACGTGACAGGTAGCAAATGACTTGGTTGTATTCTGTGACGTACAGAAAGTGTCACCTGGACAGAATATATGGATTGGAGTGAGTGTGCTGAACTGTGACACACAGAAAGGTTACACGCAGCTGTGTGAAATGGATTTGTATCACTGAGCTAAAACAACAAAAAAACTAATTTTTTTTGTATATTTTGTTTTGGATTTTTGTTTTTTTTGGAACGTGACGTGCAGAAACTATCGTAGAACTGACTGACACCCTACTGACGGTGACCCAGACAAATGTCGCACAGAGATTTTTAGGATCAAGCTGCATATGTGACAGGTAGCAAATGACTTGGTTCTATTCTGTGACTTACAGAAAGTGTCACCTGGACAGAAAATAGTGAGTGTACTGAACTGTGACACACAGAATGGTTCCACACTGCTGTGTGCAATGGATTTGTATCACTGAGATATAACATAAAAAAGGGGGTTATATATGGCGATAGCTGCACTACTAGTGCCAGCCAGCCAGCCAGCCAAGCCAGGAGACAAAAAAAAAGTCTTCTAGCCCTTAGAAGGGCTGTTGGGTTCTTTGTGGGTGATTCCTGCCTAACAGAGAACTAAATGCAGGCCCTAACACTCTCCCTGAAAGGCAGCAGCTCTATCCCTAACGACATCCAGACGGCATCTGAGCCGAGCACCGCGGCCAGTCGGTAGTATATTCCAGGGTCACCTGATCAGGCCAGCCAACCCCTGCTATCGACAAGTAAGGGCCCCACGTGATGCTGGGTGTACCGTAGAGTCTCCTGTCTTGTGATTGGCTGTGTTTATAGGTGCCAAAAAAGCACGATGCGGAAGTTGCCATTTCCTTGAGCATGGCAAGATACTCGTCCGAGCAGCGAGCACTTACGAGTACCCTAATACTCGAACGAGCACCAAGCTCGGACAAGTATGCTCGCTCATCTCTAGTTACCCCCCTTACCAGTCTGTTATGGGGCTACTAGTGGCCCTGTTTGGCCATGTTGACATCACCATTTATTTTTTCCGTTATTCTGATCAGTCAGAAGAATAAAAAGACATTTTTTAAAAAGTGCCCTGTCATTTGAGCATCCAGATGGCCTCTATCACATGATCAGTATTTTGCATCAGGATTTGATCATGATTTGGAAGCCAAAAGCAGGAGTGGGTCCAAAAATATAGGAGACATGCAAATATTTCCATCACATGTTATCTCTGTTTTGGACCCACTCCTGTTTTGCCTTACCAATACTGATCAAATACTGATGCAAAAAAACTGACCAAATTTTGACTGTGTGATAGAGGCTATTAAAGTCCTTCATGTAGTACTCCATCCATATGAATAAAGCCAATTTCAGAGGCAAATGGCCAAAACTAATGCAAATTGAGCATGAGGCCTCTATTATACGGTCAGTATTTTGCATCGGGATTTGATCATAATTTGGAAGCCAAAAGGAGTGGGTCCAAAACACAGTACACAGGTAAATATTTCCATTACATGTTATCTCTGTTTTGGACCCACTCATGTTTTTGCGTTACCAATACTGACCAAATGCTGACCAAATATTGATGGTGTGAATGTGTATACTCAAACTTTAGGATCCACTTTTTTTGGGCTGTTCTTCTGACAGATGGAAAAATAAACAGTGATGTAAACACAGCTCTGCTGCTAGCACCATCTCCACTGTCATGGGGTCACTACTTGAATTTTGGGCCACTGCATAGTTAAGTCCACACTAATAAATCAGACCTGATGCTAACGTTTACTTGTAAGGCAGAGTTCCCATTTCTGTTGTTGTCCACTTCTGTTAAACATGACAGTGGAGAATTCTTGGACCCTTCCTTGGTGTAAGGATCTCTTGACTCTAGGGCTGGTCCATCATCCTCCAGTGACAAGCCTACTATTATGATACTAGTAAATAAGACTAGAATCCAATGGCTAGATGGAATGACCCAGGCGCAGTTATGAAATGTAGAGTTATAGTCCTTATTGCAGCTTGAAGTGTAGATCAAGAGGTGATAATTCAGCAAAGAGTAGAAACAGTCTGGGTAAGACGGTTCTGAGGAGCAGGAGACTGGAACAAATCACAATACTCAAGCAATGGTTGAATTGCATCATGGGTATAAGTAGGCCCAAACAGGAAACAAGATGGCTTCCAATCATCATATATCAGCCATCTTTGTTAAGGGCAAATCCTAGGACAAATACAGCAGCCTCCAGTGGTGTAGGCAGGAAGTGCAACACAATAGTTCAGAGTGAGTAAAACAGCAGCCACTATTGGTAAATTTGAAAAAATATATCAGGATTCTGACACCTACACTTAATGGAAAGGATCCTGAAAGGATGATTTTAAGATTAAAAGGGCATTCAGATACAGAAATTGATACCATGTTAGCCAGTAGAAAGGTTAATAAGTTAATAACATGTTAAATATACCAAAAGATTTGGAAAAAATATATTTCCTGTAGAGATGAATGAATCATCAAAAATTTGCTTCAGCGAATAATCGTTGAATTTATGACAAGATTCATTCTTAATACAAATTTTTTCGGTCGAATTTGCGTTAAATAATCTTCTTTTGCGAGCATTACTGCGCAAATTACGAACATACAGTCTAAGCGTTGTTAAAAGTTCGCTACTGAACTAAATGCGTAAGCATTAGCGTAAAAAGTGCGTATGAATCCTTAGCGTACTGTTGACTGATGATTGTGTCATACGCACGCACGCAGCTAGGCCGCAGCGTACAGTCCTCAAAGGCAGTCCATGTGAGGTAGAAAAGTAAGGTGCTCACTGTTAGCTATAATTAACTAAAAACACCATACAATAAGTGCATAATAGGACACATTGCAGTACCTGAAAAAGAATACATACAATGGGCTAAAGTGCTTGAACATTGCTGTAAACCTGTAAAAACATTATTGCTAAAATACAGCAAAGACATAATTATGCAAACATTTTAGTGCAATCAATTTCACATTTGCAAGCATAATAGGCTCAGATATACATTTGAGTCTCTCCTCATAGCTGCTTGGCAAAAAACACTGGAACACAGTCCAAAATTTAATTGTAATCCACGTGAGGTAATTTTGTAATCCAAACAGGTAACATGTAATCCACATGGATAATATAAAATAGTAGCAAATAGAGAACCCTTTTTGCAAAGCGGGCCCCCAAATAACCTGGGAAGGGGGGAAAAAGGAAAATAGGCACGCATAGGCGCAACTGGGAATTTTCTGCAGAATGGGGGAGGGGGGAATCCTGACAAGCCATGTCCATCTGGGTAAGAGTCAAACAGGGGGCAATTGAAAACAACATAAACTAAAAACAAGTGCCAACTAGCTCTCACCCGTCAGGTGCAGTCCATGTTGTGGCTCCCATAGGTCCTCCAGAGGTGTCCGTTAAATCATCTAGACTGACAGCCAGTAGAAGGGTTCCTCAGATGAGGGACCTGAAGTCCTTCTCACTGGAACTGCTAATAAATGACATTAGAGGACACTCCTGCCTCCTGTAGGCCAAGCTGGCTGCCGTGGTTGAGCTCCACTGCCCTCTTCTGCCAGAAGTCGGACTTGACCCGGTCCGGGTGGTGGTCACACTGGTGAGCGCTACAGCCACTTGCACCTTCACTTTTCTGGATACTCCTGCCGGAACAGCAGGGGTAATGACTTCTGGCTGCAGCGGTTGAAAGTAAACGATAAAACGACGAAACTGGAAAGTAAAAGATGATGTCGTCAGCTGACCCAGGTAAAAGGACTGTGGTGGTGGTGGCAATCCAGGGATCAGAGGCTCGGCTGTGGCTTCTCCCTGAAACGGAGGGTGCTGACTGCTGTAGGCAGCGCATGTGTCCTTCGCCTGGTGGTTCCTCCGGCCAAACTTCTGGTGCTGATGCAGGTACCAGGGGCTTAAACAATAAGGTAACCCCGGTAGCAAAGGGGCCTTTCAGGGATGCCATGGGGGTATATTCCACCTGATCCCCCACGTATAGGCTGTGACGGGGTTGGGGCAGATGCGGCCGTTTCACTGACCTGCGGCCCATAAAGTACTCCTTGCCATCTTCGTCATCAGCAAGGAAGCCACAGCCTCACTCCACTGAAAACCACAGGACGGTTCCCTTACGCCGCTCCAGTGTAGGGTCTCCCGGCCTGGGATGGTCCAGTACTTGGATGACCCATTCCTCCACTGCATTTTTGTAGTCCCATAGGGTCTGGGCGTTGGCCGTCACTGATGCAGGCACAATGGGATTCTGCCGCATGGAAGGTGTTATTATTGTTCTCTTCCTAGGCTGTGGAGTGGACTCTCCAGCCGCCTCCGCTGCACCAGCCAGCACGGCAAACATCGAGTCAGGAGCTGGTGGGATTCTCTTGGCCAATTGTGACACTGTGATCTCCTCTGAACTGGCCGGTGGTGCGGGCTACTTGCTACCAAACACCATCTCTCCCCACTTTGGTCACAGTTGCTTTGCCATGCTGTGGTATCTTGTTAACCACTCGCTTGAACTGGAGAGGAGGGCGAAGTAATGAGGGAGGAGTCTTCACTTCCTATACATGTAAATAGTTAGTTCCCGGTGGACCCGGCTGTTTTTTCCCGCATCTGAGGGGGCGTATCTTCACTTTCCCGCTCTTGAGGGGGCGTATCATCATTTTCCCGCTTCTGGGGGCCGGGAGGGAGGCAAGAAGAATACTAATGTAGCGTACATAGCATACGTACCGTTAAAGTTCAAAATTTTAACAACATTTACGAATAAGACAAAGCAAATCTGAATAAATCCGGATTCGCTTTGGAGTAGGAAAAATGGAGATACGAATCTACGAAGTGGCGAATAGATTCGCTCATCTCTAATTTCCTGATGTTTTGAAAATAATCCATGTAAAGTAGGAGATGTTTCTTCCATCTTAGATTTTATTTAGCAGGGAGTTAGATCTTAGACCTGCTATACTGGGGGTACAAGTCTCAGACTTAAAGGGGGTTACCCCATCTTTGACAATGGGGGCAGTCCCCCCGCCTTTCCCCGCTGAGCTAATAGGAACGAATGGGAGCAAACCACGCATGCGCGGCCCGACTCCCATTCATTTCTGTTGAGCTGGCGGAAATAGCCGAGCCAGCACTTGGCTATTTTCGGCGGCAGCATAGAAATCAATGGGAGCCAGGCCGCGCATGAGCGGTGCGCTCCCATTAATCTCTATTAGTGCAGTGGGGGAAGGCGGGGGGCGGTGGTACAAGATGGGATAACCCCTTTAAGTGTGCATGGATGAAAGGCTGGCTGTTCATTCTTGGATAATTAGATTTCTCAAGGGTGCAGACAAATTTAGACCAAAAATCATATCATTTATTTCTCCCTGGAACTTAAACTTAGTTCTGTCGAGCCTCTGGTTACCTCTTTTTGAGCCTACTTAGGAATCAAGTATTAGACATTTAATGCTTAAAACAGTTTTTCTTGTAGCAATGACAACAGCAAGGAGGGTGAACAAAATTCAAGCCTTTTCAGTTAGAGTCAGATTTTCATAGAATGGAGGATGTGATTCTCCAATCCTAAATCTGAGGCAGGAAGTTTTTCACAAATTGGATGTGAGGAGATGTGTATGTCAGTACTTATTGAAGGTCTTGAAGGTGATCTGATAACCTTTTCATTCAGTATCTAGGTAATAGGAAAGGAATGAAAGGATCCAAATTGACTCTTGCTATATTAGTTATGTTTAAAGGGGTATTCCCATCTCACAAATGTAGTTTGTATAGTTAGATATAGCCATACCAATATTATTACTAATAGAATGTATTTATATAAAATGTACCGTTTAGAAGATTTCCCTATTTGTATATCCATTGTCCCACACACATCAGTCAGGCCGTTGCCCTAGTTGCGACCACCGTGGCCATGTAGTAGTGGTGGCCGGCTGCTCTTGTTCAAACCTGCTCTGAGGTAACTGCTGTATTGTGAACGCACATTGCATGAGCATGCAGAGACACATTTTTGCCTGCGCTTCCAAAACACAGAGAAACTGATCCTGTTCCAAGATCAATTTATCTCTATGGAGCAGGATCCATTTATAAAGTCTGCGTTTTGGACGGATCCTGACCATTGCATTTTGGACTGGTAGCGTCCAAAACGCAGATGTGAAAGTACCCTAAGATGTGTCTCCGCATGCTCATACAATGTGCGTTCACAATACAGCAGTTACCTCAGAGCGGGTTTGAAAAGGAGCAAGCTGGCCACCACTACTACATGGTCACTGTGGTCGTAACCAGGGGCAACGACCTGACTGATGTGTGTGGGACAATGGATATACAAATAGGCAAATCTTCTAAACTATACATTTTATATAAATACATTCTATTAGTAATAATATTGGTATGGCTATATCTAACTATACAAACTACATTTGTGAGATGGGAATACCCCTTTAAGGTCAGCCATTTGTGAGGCATGTAAGGTTATTGGGAAAGAACTTCCATCTGATTTAAAGGCACATTCTACTAGGGCAGTTTTTGTTTCATGGGCTGAGAAAGCATCAGTTCTCTGCAGCAGATATGCAAAGCAGCGACTTGGACAAACCCGCACAATTTTGTTAAGCATTACAGAGTGGAGATAGATGCAAAAGAGGATCTCTGTTATGGTAGGAAGGTCCTTCAGGCCATTATCTCACCCTACTTATAGGTTTGTCTGATAGTTCTCGTGGTATGGTGCCATTGTGGAGTTGAGGGGAAAAACAAATTAGTCTTGCCAGTAATTCCCATATCTCACCCAGGTTCCTCAGCTGGGAGAGGTAGCTGACATCCAGAAAGATGCATTTGCTGCAGCAGAGCATAGTCTGCTGGAGCAGTTTATATGGGATGGATTTTTTTGGACTGGGAGATTGGTTTAGTTAGAGGGATTTCCCATTCCACACCTTTCCATTACAGGTTTTTCCCTAGCCCGCGGTGATCCCTGGTAAGGCCTGTACGGATTATCACTGGGGAAATAAAGCAGACCCCAGAATGCCAGTCTGGGGGAGAAGAAAGCCGTAGAGGCTTTGTGTGGTCACAGCCAGGAGGACTGTTGGACCATGATCCCTCCCAGGTTTTATGTTGATCATAGCCAGGAGACTTTTGGACCGTATGGCTGTGTGAAGCCAGATCTCCCCTCCCCCTCTCTGTCTCTGTCTCTCTCTCTCTCTCTCTCTCTCTCTCTCTATATATATATATATATATATATATATAGTACAGACCAAAAGTTTGGACACACCTTCTCATTCAAAGAGTTTTCTGTATTTTTATGACTATGAAAATTGTAGATTCACACTGAAGGCTTAAAAACTATGAATTAACACATGTGGAATTATATACTTAACAAAAAAGTGTGAAACAACTGAAAATATGTCTTATATTCTAGGTTCTTCAAAGTAGCCACCTTTTGCTTTGATTACTGCTTTGCATACTCTTGGCATTCTCTTGATGAGGTTCAAGAGGTAGTCACCTGAAATGGTTTTCACTTCACAGGTGTGCCCTGTCAGGTTTAATAAGTGGGATTTCATGCCTTATAAATGGGGTTGGGAGGGACCATGAGTTGTGTTGGGCAGAAGTCAGGTGGATACACAGCTGATAGTCCTACTGAATAGACTGTTAGCTGCTTTTTTCTTGCCATAATACAAATTCTAAGTAAAGAAAAACTAGTGGCCGTCATTACTTTCAGAAATGAAGGCCAGTTAGTCCGAAAAATTGGGAAAACTTTGAAAGTGTCCCCAAGTGCAGTCGCAAAAAACATCAAGTGCTACAAAGAAACTGGCTCACATGAGGACGCCCCAGAAAAGGAAGACCAAGAGTCACCTCTGCTGCGGAGGATAAGTTCATCCGAGTCACCAGCCTCAGAAATCGCAGGTTAACAGCAGCTCAGATTAGAGACCAGGTCAATGCCACACAGAGTTCTAGCAGCAGATACATCTCTACAACAACTGTTAAGAGGAGACTGTGTGCAGCAGGCCTTCATGGTAAAATAGCTGCTAGGAAACCACTGCTAAGGACAGGCAACAAGCAGAAGAGACTTGTTTGGGCTAAAGAACACAAGGAATGGACATTAGACCAGTGGTAATCTGTGCTTTGGTCTGATGAGTCCAAATTTGAGATCTTTGGTTCCAACCACCGTGTTTTTGTGCGACGCAGAAAAGGTGAACGGATGGACTCTACATGCCTGGTTCCCACTGTGAAGCATGGAGGAGGAGGTGTGATGGTGAGGGGGTGCTTTGCTGGTGACACTGTTGGGAATTTATTCAAAAGATCATTTTGTTCTCCTGGGAAAAGAAGTCTCCCCATTAAATAAACCTATGTACGTATGAGGGGGTTGGGAGAGATAACTATTGGTTGAACAATCGAGCAACCAACATCTATTGACTTAAGGTACCTGGTACTATGAAGTCAATCAGCTTGAAATAAATTATCATCAAATCTTAGGACTGAACTAATGTATCCACCAAAAGTATGTATTAGTTTGTATAGAAGTGTGTGTTTTCAATAATAATATGTTCCAAACTTTTGTGTTTATAAATATTTTCAGGTTCACTTCTATAGTTATGCATCTTGTTTATGAAACTCCATACTGTAAAGTTTTTCTGCAATAATAAATCACTACTTTCAAAAAGAAACAGAGTTTTAAACACATAATTATTCTGCAATAAAACAAGTGCAACTGTCCTTTTTGCTCCCTTTGTTTTATAAGTATACTAATAGAGAATAGCATTTATATTTTAGCTGCCTAATGGTAAGTTATATATAATTCTACACTGTAGTAAAATGCTAACTTTATTTAAATAATGAACTTAATGAAGCATATGTGACTTTGCATTCATTATTGTGTTCTATATGATTTGCTTAATACCTTAATGACTTATAATTACTGCTCATGAATTTCTGTTCATGACAAGCATTAATTTAATAAAGGATTGTGGCAAAGAACTAATTTACTTCATGAACCACAACTTTAATAAGTAATTAGGAAAAAATAGGACAGAAAATATGTATCACTTGTGCATGAGAACTTAAATTTAAGTGAACAAAAAGGAAATAACCCAAGTAATTGTGATTCCAATTACAGAACATTTATTTACTACCTTATGTTTACAAGAAACAGTCATGACCATCTAGGATTTCAAAATTAAAGAGAAGCCACTATCATAATTGTTTGTTGTCATATATCAACAGCTTATATTTGAAAATTCTATTTATTTATTTATTTAAAAAATCAGGTGGAATTTTTTTATCACTCCATGTATTCTTCTTACTTCCTCCTAACTGCCTCCTTTAACTTTCAGAACATCACTGTGGCCAGAGAGGATCCCCTGTACAGCATCACACAAAACAAATCAGACATTACACTTTCAGAAAGATTTTAAAACATTTAATTTGTTTAGTCATGAGAAGAGACGTCTAAGGGGGGAACATGATTAACCTATACAAATATATAAATGGGCCATACAAAAAAATTGGCAAAAAGTTGTTCATACATGGGCACTTCCTCTGGCTGGAGAAGAAAATGTTTAGTCTCCATGGGTGTCAGGTAGAGATAAGCGAGCAGTGCTCGGCTCCTCTGCGCAATGCCCGTAGGCATTGCGGATCCGTCCTCAACTGCATGTAAGTGAATGGGGACGGATCTGTCACGAGGGGAGACAAGGGTGGTGAGCCCTGACCTGAATCCCTCCTTCTTTCCCTGCCTACTTGCCTCAGTCGGCCCTAGGCAGCCGCGGACAACCACGAAGACGGTCCCTACACTGAATAAGTGCGCAGGGAGGGAAAGGGAACAAAGGGACGGACAAAACACAGACAGAACGAACACAATGGTAGAGTAGTCAGCAAGCCGGGTCAAACACAGGAGGTCACGTAAATACCAGGGGTGAAGCAAGAGAGAAGTCAAAGTCCAGAATTCAAGTCCGAAATCCAAGTAAATATTCAAGCAAGAAGTCGCACAAGCACTGATCAAAGGAGTAACTAATCACAGGCGATTTGAGAGGGCAACTAGCCTGCTTTAAAAAGCCCTCCAATGGATCATGTGACGGGGCCAGCGTCACATGACCCAGTACCCCTAATATATAATTACTCTGAGCGCTGGCTTGCCGGGCCAGCGCTCAGTACCGCCCACTGCTCGTGTCTAGGGGGGCGGGGACGCCGGGCCCGCAGCATCTGGAAGCACGCCCGACGCTCCCCGCCTCTCGTTACCATGGAGACGAGGACGCATGTCGCGTCCTCGCTCCGTGTTAGCGGAAGTCCGGCGGCGCTGCAAGCGGGGAGCGCGCCGCCGGCTTCCCGTGACAGGATCGGTTTGTTATGACACTCATACCAAACGGATCCGTCCTCCTCACCCGACTGAAAGTCAGTGGGGACAGATCCGTTTGGTATGAGTGTCATAACAAACCAATCCATCACCATTGACTTTCAGTCGGGTGAGGATGGATCAGCAATGCCTGTGGGCATTCTTTCGCAGTGGAGACGAGCGCTACAGTGCTCGTACCGAGCACGTTCGCTCATCTCTAGTGTCAAGGCTTCTTTACTGTAAGAAATGTAATTCTGTGGAATAGTCTACCTCAGGACATGGTCACAGCAGGAACAGTGGACAGTTTTAAAAAGGGTTTAGATGAATTCTTAAAAGTAAATGACATGAATGCTCTTCTTTTCTGAGATTCACGTCCCCACCTATCCCTTGGTTGAACTTGATGGACTTATGTCTTTTTTCAACCGTCTTAATTATGTACAGTGGGGAAAATAAATATTTGGCGATTTTGCAAGTTTTCCTACCTATAAAGAATGGAGAGGTCTGTAATTTGCATCGTAGAAACACTCCAACTGTGAGAGACAGAATCTAAAAAAAATACATAAAATCATATTGTATGAATTTTAAATAATTAATTAGCATTTTATTGCATGAAGTATTTGATACAATAGAAAAACGGAATGTAATATTTGGTACAGAAACCTTTCTTTACAATTACAGAGGTCAGATATCGTTGCTCAGCCAAGGGGTTGGACAGACAGAACGTATAGCTGAGATCATTAGCCTAAAATACCTGTAGGTGCACACAAACAGGAAGAGACATTAAAGGGGTTGTATCACTTGAGTAAATGGCATTTATCATGTAGAGAAAGTTATACAAGCCACTACTAATATATTGTTATTATCCATATTGCTTCCTTTGCTGGCCCGATTCATTTTTGCATCATATTATACACTGCTCATTTCCATGGTAACAGACCACCCTTCAAGGCTGTCTCTTTTTCCTATAGTGTGCAAGCACAACCACCCCTGATGGATTGCAGGGTGGTCTGTAACCATGGAAACGAGCAGTCTATAATGTGATGGAAATATGAATCCAGCCAGCAAAAGAAGCAATATGGACAATCACAATACTTTAGTAAGGGCCTTGTATTAACTTTCTCTACATGAAAAATGCTACTTAGTGAAGTGAGACATCCCCTTTAACCTCCACATGGCATACAGAACACACAACAAGCGATTAACCTCTGCCCTGCTGCACAGAGAGGAGAAACATACAAAATGGTCATGTTCAAACCATGGCCAGTATGCACGAGACAAAGGCAGATGTGTACTGCAACACAAACACATGGCCTTAGGTACACACCCTCCAGTATCCAGCAATCAGGCCACACGACATACAATGGAAGACATGAACAGAAATCATAACAATATGTAAGAAGCTGTTAAGTTTCTTTGCCACTCTGCAAGTATGAGCGCTAGAAATCTGCAAATAGTTTACAAAAGTAAGACAATGCTGTCAAACCAAAGAACAAGTTCTGAATGCTGGAAAGGTAAATGCATTGTTATGTTATTGGCAATGGTTGTTATGACTCATTTCTCATGTATTTGTAATACTTATTTGTAATTTTTTGTAATTATTTGTAATTTTTTTGTAATTTTTCATTTTTTGAAAACGAAAACTCAGTATATAATTACAGTTCTCTTTGGGGATCAATATAATTGATATAATGTTGCACTTTACTCTCTTTGTTATTTTCCCAGTCTACAAATTCTTATAGAATTAAATGATGAAAAGAAAAGTATTTTGATTGAAATTACTGTATAGGTATTTTACATAGTAGAAGTATGACCCTTGTGAACTGCCAAAATAAACTGATGTTGCTATTTAGCAACATAAAAAATGTTTTTGGTCTCTGTATAAAATTAAGTAATTCATAGTAATAGTCCAAACTATTTTATAAAAGCATTCTTGCATTACAATATCTTTTTAGGATTTAGCTTTGAATGAAATTTGCCCTCTATGATATGCCAGCAGGCATATCACTACCTGCACGGACCTTAAGAAGTAGCCATACTAATTAATACTGGATGGTCTCTTTCTTATATTATATGGATTGTAAAAGGTGTTCTAGACAATCATAGACATTAGAAAGTAATTCCTTCTGACCATCCACCCCATATCAAATACAAGCTTGGCTTGACCAGATGTGCATGGGTTGTCAATAAGGGGAAAAGAGTAAAGGCCCTTTTACACGGAAAGATAAATCGTATTAGCGATCGTATATTAACGAACGATGAACGATCGAACGATGCAATGTAAATACCGTTTACATTGAAAGAGAAGTCGTTCACAATCTTCGTACTTTCGGTCGTTTTATAATCGTTATTACGATCGTTCCTTGCTTTTACATTAACCAATGTATTGCTTACAGGGGAGGGGAAAGGTGTGAGTGAATTAAAAAGTGAAAAGAAGTAGGTGTTTACAGGTGTTCAATTACCACCCATGAACCGCCCTCATAACCTCCTACTGTACAAAAATACAAGATTTCGCCAATGATGGCACAGCACAATGGCGGATGAAGTTGCGAGCGCAATAGCGAGCAGAATGGAGGACGAAATACGAACGCAACAACGAGCAGATCTTCGCGCGGAAATAAAACCAGGTTTGAAATTCAAACTATTCATACACGAGAAGAAGACACGTATTTCCGGTCGCTACGTGAGCCAATGGAATTTTAATGGGACGTGCCGAACTATTGGACTAATTAGAATGAATAACGCCTATATAAACAATTGACTCCTCCCATTACCATCTGCCAACGACTAAACGATTTTCGTTTAAACTGGAAGATTTTCGAACGATTAACGATTAATTTATTGGCAGGACAAAAGATGCGATCAACGAGAAGTGAACGAAATCTCGTTCGTCGTTAAATCGTTAACCGTGTTTATACACAACAATAATCGTGCAAATTCGAACGTTTTAACGATTATTTGAACGATAATCGGCTCGTGTAAAAGGGCCTTTAGCCATGCCAGACACTTCTAGGGCTGGTTCATCACTTTTTAGGATAATGGATTGACCAGAGACTTCCTGAGGATACACCAACATTTTTCAGATTTTTTTTGTTGTTTTTATACATTTTATTAATTTTTCCACAAAATGTACAATAATTGCAGCATAGTTGCAAAAATGTTACAACACCAAAAACAAGAAAGTAAAATAAAACCAACAAAACCGGGTCATGACAGTTGCGGTATATGGTGCAGATGTCAAAATACAGAGCACAGGTTACACATTTCAGAATAGTAGAGAATCAGATGGAAACAATACTTGGGTTACTAAAGCTATGACTGTTGGGTAGTGGAATAGCGATTCAATGAGCAGAGATTGATAATTTGTCCCAATATATGCTATTAAGAATTGATATTAAGAAGTGGCAGAGAAACCTCTATACAATGCCCAGGGATTCCAAACCTGAAATTTTCCCGTGGAGTGTTTTCCCCAGGAAGAGAGCTGTTCAAATCTGTAAAACTGGTCCCCTTTTGACTTCCAACGCAAAATGTTGAGGGGGTCAGTTCGTTTCCAGGCTCCAGCCACCAATATTCTGGTGGCAGCTAGAAGGTGATGTGTACGTTTTTGAGAGGGCTTAGTCAATTTAGCCTCAGATAACAAGTCCAACAGACAGAGTTTAGGAGACACAGGGACATCAGTTTTAGTCACCAGCGATAATATCGAGCAGATATCAGACCAGAAGCCTTTAATGAGGGGGCAGTGCCACCAAATGTGAATATACATTTCCCTAGAGGATTTGCATCTCCAGCAGAAGGGGTTAGTGCCAGGATATATCTTGGCTAACCTATCCGGCGTGTAATACCATCTAGTGAGAAGTTTATACGTGTTTTCTTGCAGTTTGACACGTAAAGAGAGTGTGTGGAGCAGCTAAGAGAAACTTAAGCTCTCCAGGTGTAAATGACATAGAGAGATCAGATTCCCACTGTGTTAAATACCAATGCTTATAAAGTAGAAGTGTTGGGGTCAATTGAGAATAAAGCATTGAGATTTTCTTGTTTGGCTCCAATCTCTGGAGGGCCAACCTCTCAAAGGGCGCATGTGAATTA
Source organism: Rhinella marina (assembly GCA_900303285.1). Lineage (NCBI taxonomy): Eukaryota > Metazoa > Chordata > Amphibia > Anura > Bufonidae > Rhinella > Rhinella marina. Next base: position 35,401 of record ONZH01014421.1, read on the forward strand.
GGTGAAAGTGAATCCCCCATCAAAGGCATAAGATTAGTCGGTAGGTATTAAAGGTAAAAGGGCGATAGCCCCTTTAACCCTTTCACGACCGGAGCTTTTTTCGGTTCTGCATTTTCGTTTTGTGCTCCCTGCCTTCAAACAGCCATAACTCTTTTATTTTTCTGTTCACATAGCTGTATGAGGGCTTGTTGTTTGCGGGACAAGTTGTACTTTCCAACGCCACCATTTAATATTGCATACGGTGTAGTGGGAAGCGGGAAAAAAATTCCAAACCGGGTGAAATTGCAAAGAAAACGCTATTCCGCTACAGTTCTACGGGTTTCTTATTTACAGCATTCGATGTGCATTAAAACTGATCCATTACTTTCATTCTACTGGTCAGTACGAATCCAGCAATACCTAATATGTATAGTTTTTCCTGCGTTTAGATGGTGATAAAATAATTAGAAAGTTGCCCTTTTTTTTTTTTTTTTTCCTTGTCATATATTGACCCCTATAACTTTTTGGTATTTATGTTTACAGAGCTGTATGGGGGCTCATTTTTTGCGGGGCGGTCTGAAGTTTTTATTGATACCATTCTGGGGTGTGTATGACTTTTTGATAACTTTTTATTTAATTTTTTTTAGAAAAAAAAGGGACAAAAAACTGCGAATCGCCATTTGGACGCTTTTTTCCGCCACACAATTCGCCGTATTGAAATTTTTTTTAATATTTTAAAAGTACGGGCGTTTTCGGTCACGGTGATACCCATGATGTCTATATTTATTGTTATTTAGGTATTTATTTTTTACTTATACGGAAAGGGGGGTGATTTGAACTTTTATATCTTTTTTATTTTTTATATATTTTTTAACATTTTTTTTTAATTTTTCTGTGATTATTTTAAAGCTCAAATATCATCTGATCTATTGTGTTTTGTTTTTTTTCTTTATGAGCAATCATGGATCTACTAGATGCAGTTAAAACCATGAATTGCTCATTTCTTATCCTGGCCTGCCATCTAGTGGCCAGAATAAGAATTGCAGTTTGAAAACTGTAATCCTCACCAGCGAGGATTACAGTTTTCATATGGTGTACAGACACCCCGATTGGCCAATCGGGGCGTCTGTACACCACCCGGAAGCGTGGGCTTCCGGGTTCAGACGCATCCTGATGCCGTGATCACGTGTGATCACGGCATCAGAAGGCCCTGGAAGTCTCCGAAGACGGAGGTAAGATGCGGCAAGTCTCTGCTGTTAGAAACAGCAGAGACTTGCCGGCCATGACGCCCGCCGCACCCGCGAGCGGGCGTCATGTCCCCGCACCGCCCGCGCGCCGTACATGTACGGCGGCGGTCGGGAAGGGGTTAATGCAGTGATAGTTTGTAAATATGTGAGTGTCAAAGAGGAGTCAAGGGGAACATTATTCAGATGTTTGCCTCTTAATACTTTTACCGGCAAGGTTTCTTATTAAGACTGGCTTCAAAAACTTCACTGTTCATACTCTCCCCATCCCCCTTTGTTTCTAGGGAACAATGGGGGAGATTTCTCAAACTAGTGTAAAGTAGAATTGGCTTAGTTGCCCATAGCAACCAATCAGATTCCACCATTCATTTTCCAAAGGAGCTGTGAAAAATGAAAGGAGGACTCTGACTGATTGCTATGGGCAACTAAGCCAGTTCTACTTTACACCAGTTTGAGAAATCTCCCCCAATATGTGAGACTCTGCACAGGGTCTGTAAGTGTGACTTTGCGTGACTTTGATCAAACATGAGAATGCAGAGTTATTAGACTGTTTAATTTCCTTCATCCAAATATTAGATTTATATTTTTTTAGCATAATGAAATTATTCCCACTGCACATATTTTTGATTTTAGGAGACCTTAGCGTAAGTTAAATAGTGTTGAATTTTGTTGCTTTTTATTGCAATTTCAATCTTAAAATGTTTAAAAATTTTAAACTCTAAATTTTTTTCTGTTAACTTTATATTTATATTAGTTACAATTGCACTTGGTAATAATATTCTCATCACAGAATGAAGGTTAAAGCAGAACCGCTCTATCTGCCGCCTACTGTGAGCATAATTGAAACTCTCTATGGTGTCTTTCATTATTGCTTTTAATAATAGTTAAATACCAGGGAATCCAATTACAATCAGAAATAATTTGATGAAGATCAAATAGATAGAGTTACAAACATCTTCATTTTCCAAACACTAATTTGGCAGAAGATGGACAATTCTAGAATAATGTGAAGTGGTCAGAGATTTCATTGTGAATAATGATAATTAAATAAATGGTAAAATAATTGTTTTTGTTATACTAAACTGTGTTCTATGTACTTGTTTATTCCAATCATTTGCTAGTGTACTTCGATGTTAACTGAAAATGCTTTTTAACATATTTTATGTTATCAAAATAAATTACAGACACTATAAGTTGTGCAATTCCAATCTTTACAAATGAATTAAATATGGTCACTGAAGAGTTTAAAGGGGTTATGCCATAATTTATTTAAAAAAATGAAAATCAGATATCAAATAGTACATGACAATACGTTTCTAAAAAAGCTAGAATCGACTCTGTACCACACATGGGTCCAGAGATTCTCTACTTCAATTGCTCTGTTCGATTATCTTCAGCCTGACAGCTCAGGGAACATGTCCTTTCTACTGCATCTCTCTGTCTCCGTAACTGCCACAGCTTCTTATAGAACATATGGATGGTAGCAGTTGAAGATTTAAACTGAGCGTGTTCAGCCAGCTCAGTGAAAGGGAAAAAAAAAATAAACAAAAGAACAAACAGCAGGTGGCGATAAACAGATATATTTTATTGAATAGCTCAGTGACTATGCTAAATTTTTAATTACATGCAATTACAAAAGTATTCAGATCCAGGTGCTGGTTTGAAAAATGTAGAATATATTTTGTGACACAACCCTTATAAATTAATGTATAAAAATCTTTAGACAATCAATACATTTAGGCAGTTTTGCTGCATTAAAGGGGATGTGTCAAGCAAACATGCTTCTCCACATGGCATCAGTGTGTTATAGAGCAGAGAGAGCTTAGGCCAAGTTCAAATATGTCCTCTGATCTGCCTCAGTTCCCCTCCAGTGTGGAGGGGAGGAGGATCGAAGCCAAAACTGCCATAGTGTTCTGTGGGATCATCTCTTATGATGTCGGATGTCAAAAAGTGCCGGACTCAAAACCGCTGCATGATATGTTTTCTGGCCACCACTATAAGTCTGTAGAAGCTGAATCTGTGCACTCAAGTGCAGTACTCAGTTATGAGTTATGCTGATCTCCTGACCTAAAAGAACTGATAAATGTAATATTGGCTTAAGCAGAATGATTAATAACTAGAGATGTGCGAGCACTAAAATGCACGGAAGCTCGTTATTCGAGTCAAATTTTTCCCGATGATCGGGTGCTCGTTTCGAATAACGAACCCAATTGAAGTCAATGGGAGACTAGAGCATTTTTTGCAAGGGACCAAGGCTCTGCCTAGGTAAGGCTGGGTGAAAACCTGGAAACCTCATAAAATGATGGAAACAACACGGAAATTGACAGGAAACAGCAGGGGTAGCATGCATGGATGAGGCTGCCTAATCCCATCATTACCCCAAATTCTCTACAGAGTGACCGAGTTACACTGCGGGAGCAGGCAAAGCACATTAAAATTTAGCGTGACCCTGTATTGCTATGACAACAGACGGACCAAGTTACACTGCGGGAGCAGGCGGAGCACATAAAAATTTAGCATGACCCTGTATGGCTGTGACTACAGAGTGACCGAGTTACACTGCGGGAGCAGGCGAAGCACATTAAAATTTATCATGGCCCTGTAAGGCTGTGATTACAAAGTGACCGAGTTACACTGCGAGAGCAGGCAAAGCACATTAAAATTTATCATGGCCCTGTATGGCTATGACTACAGAATGACTGAGTTACACTGCGGGAGCAAAAGAAGCACATAAAAATTTATTGTGGCACTGTATGGTTGTGACAACAGACTGACCGAGTTACACTGCGGGAGGAGGCGAAGCACATAAAAATTTATCGTGGCCCTGTATGGCTGTGACAACAGAGTGACCGAGTTACACCGCGGAAGCAGGCAAAGCACGTTAAAATTTAGCGTTTCCCTGTATGGCTGTGAAAACAGAGTTACCGAGTTACACTGCAGGAGCATGCGAAGCACATTAAAATTTAGCGTGACCCTGTATGGCTATGACCACACAGTGACCGAGTTACAATACGAGAGCAGGCAAAGCACATAAAAATTTAGCGTGACCCTGTATGGCTTTGACTACAGAGTGACCGAGTTACACTGCGGAAGCAGGCGAACCACATTAAAATTTAGCTTTTCCCTGTATGTCTGTGACTACAGAGTGACCCAGTTACACTGCAGGAGCAGGCGAAGCACATTAAAATTTATCGTGGCCCTGTATGGCTGTGACTACAGACTGACCAAGTTACACTGCGGGAGCAGGCGAAGAACGTTAAAATTTATCGTGGCCCTGTATGGCTGTGACTACAGAGTTACCGAGTTACACTGCGGGAGCAGGAGAACCACATTAAAATTTAGCTTCTCCCTGTATGGCTGTGAATGCAGAGTGACCAAGTTACACTGCGGGAGCAGGCGACGCAAATTAAAATTTAGCGTTTCCCTGCATGGCTGTGACTACAGAGTGACCGAGTTACACTGCGGGAGCAGGCGAAGTACATTAAAATTTAGCGTGGCCCTGTATGGCTGTGACAACAGATTTATCGAGTTACACTGCGGGAGCAGGCAAAGCACATAAAAATTTATCGTGGCCCTGTATGGCTGTGACAAAAAAATGACTGAGTTACACTGTGGGAGCAGGCAAAGAACATTAAAATTTAGTGTTTCCCTGTATGGCTTTGACTACAGAGTGATCGAGTTACACTGCGGGAGCAGGCAAAGCACATTAAAATTTAGCATGGAACTGTATGGCTATGACTACACAGAGACCGAGTTACAGTGCGGGAGCAGGCAAAGAACATAATTTAGCGTGACCCTGTATGGCTGTGACTACAGAGTGACCGAGTTACACTGCGGGAGCAGGCGAAGCACATAAAAATTTATCGTGGCCCTGTATGGCTGTGACTACAGAGTGACCGAGTTACACTGCAGGGAGCAGGCGAAGCACATAAAATTTAGCGTGGCCCTGTATGGCTGTGACTACAGAGTGACCGAGTTACACTGCGGGAGCAGGCGAAGCACATTAAAATTTAGCGTGGCCCTGTATGGCTGTGACTACAGAGTGACCGAGTTACACTGCGGGAGCAGGCGAAGCACATAAAAATTTATTGTGGCCCTGTATGGCTGTGACTACAGAGTGACCGAGTTACACTGCGGGAGCAGGCGAAGCACATAAAAATTTATCGTGGCCCTGTATGGCTGTGACTACAGAGTGACCGAGTTACACTGCGGGAGCAGGCGAAGCACATAAAAATTTAGCGTGGCCCTGTATGGCTGTGACTACAGAGTGACCGAGTTACACTGCGGGAGCAGGCGAAGCACGTTAAAATTATGGTGGCCCTGTATGGCTGTGACTACAGAGTGGACCGAGTTACACTGCAGGGAGCAGGCGAAGCACATTAAAATTTAGTCGTGGCCCTGTATGGCTGTGACACAGAGTGACCGAGTTAACACTGCGGGAGCAGGCGAAGCACATAAAATTTAGCGTGGCCCTGTATGGCTGTGACTACAGAGTGACTGAGTTACACTGCGGGAAGCAGGCGAAGCACATTAAAATTTATCGTGGCCCTGGGTATGGCTGTGGACTACAGAGTGACCGAGATACACTGCGGAGCAGGCGAAGCCACATTAAAAATTTATCGTGGCCCTGTATGGCTGTGACTACAGAGTGACCGATGTTACACTGCGGAGCAGGCGAAGCACATTAAAATTTAGCGTGACCCTGTATGGCTGTGACTACAGAGTGACCGAGTTACACTTGCGGGAGCAGGCGAAGCCACATTAAAATTTAGTGTGCCTGTATGGCTGTGACTACAGAGTGACCGAGTTACACTGCGGGAGCAGGCGAAGCACATTAAAATTTATCGTGGCCCTGTATGGCTGTGACTACAGAGTGACCGAGTTACACTGCGGGAGCAGGCGAAGCACATTAAAATTTAGCGTGGCCCTGTATGGCTGTGACTACAGAGTGACCGAGTTACACTGCGGGAGCAGGCGAAGCACATTAAAATTTATCGTGGCCCTGTATGGCTGTGACTACAGAGTGACCGAGTTACACTGCGGGAGCAGGCGAAGCACATAAAATTTAGCGTGGCCCTGTATGGCTGTGACAACAGAGTGACCGAGTTACACTGCGGGAGCAGGCGAAGCACATTAAAATTTAGCGTGGCCCTGTATGGCTGTGACTACAGAGTGACCGAGTTACACTGTGGGAGCAGGCGAAGCACATTAAAATTTATCGTGGCCCTGTATGGCTGTGACTACAGAGTGACCGAGTTACACTGCGGGAGCAGGCGAAGCACATAAAAATTTATCGTGGCCTGTATGGCTGTGACTACAGAGTGACCGAGTTACACTGCGGGAGCAGGCGAAGCACATTAAAATTTAGCGTTGGCCCTGTATGGCTGTGACTACAGAGTGACCGAGTTACACTGCGGGAGCAGGCGAAGCACATTAAAATTTAGCGTGGCCCTGTATGGCTGTGACTACAGAGTGACCGAGTTACACTGCGGGAGCAGGCGAAGCACATTAAAATTTAGCGTGGCCCTGTATGGCTGTGACTACAGAGTGACCGAGTTACACTGCGGGAGCAGGCGAAGCACATTAAAATTTAGCGTGGCCCTGTATGGCTGTGACTACAGAGTGACCGAGTTACACTGCGGGAGCAGGCGAAGCAACATTAAAATTTATCGTGACCCTGTATGGCTGTGACTACAGAGTGACCGAGTTACACTGCGGAGCAGGACGAAGCACATTAAAATTTAGCGTGACCCTGTATGGCTGTGACAACAGAGTGACCGAGTTACACTGCGGGAGGAGGCGAAGCACATTAAAATTTAGCGTGGCCCTGTATGGCTGTGACTAACAGAGTGACCGAGTTACACTGCTGGAGCAGGCGAAGCACATTAAAATTTATCGTGGCCCTGTATGGCTGTGACTACAGAGTGACGCAAGTTACACTGGCGGGAGCAGGCGACGCACATTAAATTTAGCGTGGCCTGTATGGCAGTGGACTACAGAGTGACCCGTTACATCTGCGGGAGCAGGCGAAGCACATTAAAAATTTAGCGTGGCCCTTTATGGCTGTGACTACAGAGTTGACCAAGTTATTCTGCGGGAGGCAGGCGAAGCACATAAAATTTTAGCGTGGCCCTGTAATGGCTGTGACTACAGAGTTGACCAGTTACACTGCGGGAGCAGGCGAAGCACATTAAATTTAATGCGGTTCGGCCCTGTATGGCTGTGACTACAGAGTGACCGAGTTTACACTTGCGGGAGCAGGCGAAGCACATTAAAATTTATCGTGGCCCTGTAATGGCTTGCCTACAGAGTGACCAAGTTACACTGCGGGAGCAGGCGAAGCACATAAAAATTTAGTGTGCCCTGTATGGCTGTGACTACAGAGTGACCGAGTTACACTGCGGGAGCAGGCGAAGCACATTAAAATTTATCGTGGCCCTGTATGGCTGTGACTACAGAGTGACCGAGTTACACTGCGGGAGCAGGCGAAGCACATTAAAATTTTAGCGTGGCCCTGTATGGCTGTGACTACAGAGTGACCGAGTTACACTGCGGGAGCAGGCGAAGCACATAAAAATTTAGCGTGACCCTGTATGGCTGTGACAACAGAGTGACCGAGTTACACTGCGGGAGCAGGCGAAGCACATTAAAATTTATCGTGGCCCTGTATGGCTGTGACTAACAGAGTGACCGAGTTACACTGCGGAGCAGGCGAAGCACATTAAAAATTTATCGTGGCCCTGTATGGCTGTGACTACAGAGTGACCGAGTTACACTGCGGGAGCAGGCGAAGCACATTAAAATTTAGCGTGGCCCTGTATGGCTGTGACTACAGAGTGACCGAGTTACACTGCGGGAGCAGGCCGAAGCACATATAAAATTTAGCGTGGCCCTGTATGGCTGTGACTACAGAGTGACCGAGTTACACTGCGGGAGCAGGCGAAGCACATAAAAATTTTAGCGTGGCCCTGTATGGCTGTGACTACAGAGTGACGAGTTACACTGCGGGAGCAGGCGAAGCACATTAAAATTTATCGTGGCCCTGTATGGCTGTGACTACAGAGTGACCGAGTTACACTGCGGGAGCAGGCGAAGCACATTAAAAAATTTATCGTGGCCCTGTATGGCTGTGACTACAGAGTGACCGAGTTACACTGCGGGAGCAGGCGAAGCACATTAAAATTTAGCGTGGCCCTGTATGGCTGTGACTACAGAGTGACCGAGTTACACTGCGGGAGCAGGCGAAGCACATTAAAATTTATCGTGGCCCTGTATGGCTGTGACTACAGAGTGACCGAGTTACACTGCGGGAGCAGGCGAAGCACATAAAAATTTATCGTGGCCCTGTATGGCTGTGACTACAGAGTGACCGAGTTACACTGCGGGAGCAGGCGAAGCACATTAAAATTTAGCGTGGCCCTGTATGGCTGTGACTACAGAGTGACCGAGTTACACTGCGGGAGCAGGCGAAGCACATAAAAATTTATCGTGGCCCTGTATGGCTGTGACTACAGAGTGACCGAGTTACACTGCAGGAGCAGGCGAAGCACATAAAAATTTATTGTGGCCCTGTATGGCTGTGACTACAGAGTGACCGAGTTACACTGCGGGAGCAGGCGAAGCACATAAAAATTTAGCGTGGCCCTGTATGGCTGTGACTACAGAGTGACCGAGTTACACTGCGGGAGCAGGCGAAGCACATTAAAATTTATTGTGGCCCTGTATGGCTGTGACTACAGAGTGACCGAGTTACACTGCGGGAGCAGGCGAAGCACATTAAAATTTATCGTGGCCCTGTATGGCTGTGACTACAGAGTGACCGAGTTACACTGCGGGAGCAGGCGAAGCACATTAAAATTTAGCGTGACCCTGTATGGCTGTGACTACAGAGTGACCGAGTTACACTGCAGGAGCAGGCGAAGCACATTAAAATTTATCGTGGCCCTGTATGGCTGTGACTACAGAGTGACCGAGTTACACTGCGGGAGCAGGC
>ONZH01014422.1:0-24889 GCA_900303285.1 Rhinella marina
CTCTGTCTCTCTCTCTCACCTCTGTCTCTCTCACCCTCTGCTCTCTCTCTCACCCTCTGTCTCTCTCTCTGCCCCTCTCTCTCTCTCTGCCCTCTCTCTCTCTCTCACGCCTCTCTCTCTCTCTCACGCTCTGTCTCTCTCACGCTCTGTCTCTCTCACTCTGTCTCTCTCACCCTCTGTCTCTCTCTGCCCCTCTGTCTCTCTCACTCTGTCTCTCTCACCCTCTGCCCCTCTCTCTCTCTCTCTCTCTCTCTGTCTCCCTCTGTCTCTCTCACCCTCTGCCTCTCTCTCTCACCCTCTGTCTCTCTCTCTGCCCCTCTGTCTCTCTCCCCTCTGTCTCTCTCACCTCTCTCTCACTCCTCTGTCTCTCTCTCTCTCTCTTGTCTCTCTGCACTCTCTGTCTCTCTCACTCCTCTCTGCCTCTCTCTGTCTCTCTCTCCCCTCTGTCTCTCTCTCTCTCTCTCTCTGTCTCTCTCTCTCTCTCTCTCTCTCACCCTCTGTCTCTCTCTTCTGCCCCTCTCTCTCTCTCCTCTGTCTCTCTCTCTGCCCTCTGTCTCTCTTCTCCTTCTCTCTGTCCTCTCTCTCTCTCTCTCTCTCCCTCTCTGCCCCTCTGTCTCTCTCACGCTCTGTCTCTCTCACGCTCTGTCTCTCTCTCTGTCACCCTCGTCTCTCTCGTCTGTCTCTTCTGTCTCTCTCACCCTCTGTCTCTCTCTGCCCCTCTGTCTCTCTCTCTCTCTGTCCTCTCTCTCTGTCTCTCTCTACCTCTGCCCCTCTGTCTCTCTCTCTCTGTCTCTCTCACCTTCTGCCTCTGTCTCTCTCTCTCCCTCTGTCTCTCTCTCTCTCCCTCTGTCTCTCTCTCACCCTCTGCCTCTCTCTCCTCTGCCCTCTGTCTCTCTCTCTCTCTCTCACCCTCTGTCTCTCTCACCCTCTGTCTCTCTCTCACCCTCTGCCTCTCTCTCTCTCTCTGCCCCTCTGTCTCTCTCTCTGTCCCTCTGTCTCTCTCTCTGCCCCTCTCTCTCTTCTGACGCTCTGTCTCTATCACTCTCTGCCCCTCTGTCTCTCTCTCTCTCTCTGCCCCTCTGTCTCTCTCTCACACACAGGGTCTCAGGTAGGTCATTGGTTCTGACTTACGGGTGAAGGTTCTGTCCAGGTTTGTGGTGATGTACCAGTGCCGCCTCATGTTCTGATCCACTCTCTCTCATTCTCTAATTCTCTCTCTTTCTCACCCTCTGTCTCTCTCTCACACACAGTGTCTCAGGTAGGTCATTGGTTGTGACTTACGGGTGAAGGTTCTGTCCAGGTTTCAGGAGTTTCAGGTAGAAGGTATAGCAGGTCAGGACCAGCAGCAGTATGAGGGTGATGCACCAGTGCCGCCTCATGTTCTGATCCACTCTCTCTCCTTCTCTAATTCTCTCTTTCTCTCTCTCTCTCTGCCCCTCTGTCTCTCTCTCTGTCTCAGGTAGGTCATTGGTTGTGACTTACGGGTGAAGGTTCTGTCCAGGTTTCAGGAGTTTCAGGTAGAAGGTATAGCAGGTCAGGACCAGCAGCAGTATGAGGGTGATGCACCAGTGCCGCCTCATGTTCTGATCCACTCTCTCTCCTTCTCTAATTCTCTCTCTCTCTCTCTCTCTCTCTCTCTCTCTGCCCCTCTGTCTCTCTCACACACAGTGTCTCAGGTAGGTCATTGGTTGTGACTTACGGGTGAAGGTTCTGTCCAGGTTTCAGGAGTTTCAGGTAGAAGGTATAGCAGGTCAGGACCAGCAGCAGTATGAGGGTGATGCGCCAGTGCCGCCTCATGTTCTGATGCACTCTCTCTTCTTTTCGTCGGCTTGTGAGATAATGCTGTTTGAGGTCTACAGGACAAAGCTGATTAATGCCTGAGGAAGACTTCACATACCTGTGACAGGTGGAACATTCACACATACACCTCGTAGTCAACGTTTAGGAAGAAGCAAACCTTGAGGTCACCAAGCTCCTTCTGTGTGCCTCGTCTGAATACAGATAGTAAGCCAAATAAAAGAGGCGTCTGTAAATGTGGGGGACAATCTGCTTGTGCTTCCGTGCAGCCAGGGGCCTCGTCCATCGAGAGAAACTTCTCAGATCAGACAGTATTAGTTGTGGTTCCGAGTTCGTAGAGAGAACTATTCAGACAATGCGGGTCCCCGATCTAATATACAAGGGGGTACACTGGACCACACAACAGACACACTGCCCCCAACATGTTTCAGCAGCTAGCCTGGCTTCTTCAGGGGTATAGGGTGACAGGAGAGATAATCAGTCTGTTTATGCTGTCGGTGACCTGTACCCATTTTTTGGAGTGCCCACGTGACACAGAAGTACAATTGTTCGTCTGTCATCTGTCTTCCACCTCAACCCCTTGCAAATCAGCCAAGCAGTCTCAGCCCCAAGTCATGCAGCAGTCTCTTATGCTTTTTGATGACTCTGCTGACGGGGTTTCCGTGGGCCATCCACCTAGCCCTGCCCCAGAAGTGGAAGAGATTGAGTGCACTGATGCCCAACCACTTATGTTTCAGGATGTGGACATGGGAGGACCACCGCAGCACGTCTCTGATGATGATGACGAAACACAGGTGCCAACTGCTGCGGCTATCTGCCATGTACAGACCGGCAAGGAGGGCAGGGGTGAGGAGTGTGTGGAAGATGATGAGGGCCTGGACCCCACATGGAATCAAGGTAATGTGAGTGACATGTGCAGTTCGGAGGAAGAGGTGGTGGTCACACAGCGCCAGCCGCACAGCAAAAGAGGGAGCAGGGTGCAAAAGCAGAGTGGCCGTCCCCTAGTCAGTATGCCTGTTACTGCCCACCGCACCCAGGGACTGAGCACACCAAGGCCAGCTCCAAGGAGTTCCCTGGCATGGCAGTTCTTCAGACAATGTGCTGAGGACAAGACGCGAGTGGTTTGCACCCTGTCCAGTCAGGGCCTGAAGCGAGGTATAAATGTTCTAAACCTGAGCACCACCTGCATGACCAGGCATCTAACTGCAAAGCACGAGCCTCAAGAACCACAAGAGATCAGAGGCTCCTCCTGCTCCCTCTTCTGCTGCCGTCTTGGCCTCTCCTTCCCCCTCTGGAGCCATTGCCATTTCCATTGCCTGCGATGTGATGGGACGACACATTGTTTATTATTGTTTTTACTTTTTTCCTGTGTAGTAGTACCATTAAAGTTCTCCTTTATGTACAATTGTTCCAGTTTGCTCTAAAATATGGGTCTAACAAGAATAGACATCATGTGGTGGTATATACCGATATTCGGGATAATGGTCTGCTGGTCAGCGGATAGGCGCTCCGTTATTTCAATGAAATGTACCCTTGTAATAGATATATAAAAAGCAACAAAGCAACCACCGAATGCAATGACACCTACAATCCACAAAAGACACTGTATCACTAGTTGAAAGATAGACAACATCAGCATTCTTAAATGGTAAAACAGATGATCAGTGCACGGCGGCACAAAAAAGACCAAAAGGAAATAACCCTAGAACAGACAAGAACTTTCCATAGCTCTAACCTGGGGCGTACTTTTGAAATTAAGGATTTTATCAATTGTCGCACCCGGGGAGTAGTTTATAAGGTAACATGCAAATGCAATATGGAATACATTGGCAAGACTAAGCGTGAACTCTGTAGACGCATAGGGGAACATCTATGTGATGTCGAAAATCAGAGAGATACGGCTGTATCTCGTCACGTATATGAGGAGCATAATGGTGATGTTAGGTGTCTGAGGTTTGTTGGTATAGAACTTGTCAGGCCACCTAGTAGGGGTGGAGATTGGGACCGCACCATCTTGCAGAGAGAGGCAAGATGGATTTTCCTATTGAAAACAACCACCCCTACGGGTTTGAATGACCAATTAAATTACGGTTGCTTTATCTAATATCTTAGACATTCCTCACAAAATATGTGGTTCCCCAACTGTTATTGCCAAGTATTCCTAAGCTAGTTTCACTGCACCTTACAATTTGGTGCCCCATACCAGTGTTCACCATCAACTGCGGCTTAAATCCCCCATTAATATATCTTTGTACTCTGGAGGGAGTTTGATAGTCTGCAGTTTGTTTGCCACTTTGCTTTTAATCTTATAATAAATTGTTATCATTGCCATAAATGTCAGTATACTTTACCAATTACAGCTCCCGCAATTGGGATGCTGTTATTTTGAAGCTAGGAGACGCGTCCCGGTCTCCTAGCAACATGCTGTGGCTTGCGCCCGTAACCTCGCGAGATCTCAGGCGAGGGACGTCACGTGACGTCAGTGACGCGGGAAAAGCACGCCGACGGCCGGGCTTCTTAAGGCTTGTGGAGTAAGTAAGCGGTTGCTGACAATATCTGCCCACTAGCCCCCTGGGAGCCCCCAGCTTTGGTTTGGACACTATCAGTCCCAGCCTAAGCTGATTTCAGCTATAGTTTGGACATCATCAGCTCCAATCTTAGCCAGCTTAAGGGGACACTATTCTACCTACTAGTGTCTCCAGCGTCACCCCTGGACGCTTTTCATTTATTTTGGCTGCCCATGTGTATTTATCTTGCTGGGTCGCCTTTACCCTATTGTTGAGCCCATTTCCCCTGATGAGCAGTTTGATATTGCGAAACGTGCATGTAGGGACATCACTATAGGGCAATCCAGGGTCTCCTATTGGAGGGACAGGTTCCGGATGGGGACGCCCTAATTAGAGTGCGTGCTCCATGGTTAGGCTTCATTAGGGCCACTCTAGCACCTCCGTTTAGGGCATTTTAGTTATAGGTTTATCTATACCACTATTCCCGTATTTACTCATACCGGGCTACCTTAACCTGAATACAAGACCAATCCAAGGATCATCAACCTCACCTACTGGGAAGTGGTAGGACTACTGGGTTATTTCCTTTTGGTCTTTTTTGTGCCGCCGTGCACTAATCATCTGTTTTACCATTTAAGAATGCTGATGTTGTCTATCTTTCAACTAGTGATACAGTGTCTTTTGTGGATTGTAGGTGTCATTGCACTCGGTGGTTGCTTTGTTGCTTTTTATATATCTATTACAAGGGTACATTTCATTGATTTTGCAGATCTTATCTTTCTAATTATTTTCAATAAATGTTACGTTTTAATTGAATAACATACATTTAGACAGTCGCCTTTAGAGATTAGTTTAATTTACCTTGGTGACAAGTGTAGTGCACCTACATTGGTGACATTTTGAGCATTTCGCTCCGTTATTTCAGTAAATCTATCTATCTATCTATCTATCTATTATATATCTATTCTCTATCTATTTATTATCTATCTATTATCTATTATCTATTTATTATCTATTTATTATCTATTTATTATCTATTTATTATCTATCTATTATCTATTATCTATTTATTATCTATTTATTATCTATTTATTATCTATCTATCTATATATCTATTATCTATTTATTATCTATCTATCATCTATCTATCTATTATCTATTTATTATCTATCTATCTATTATCTATCTATTATCTATTTATTATCTATCTATCATCTATATATCTATTTATTTATCTATCTATCTATTATCCATCTATCTATTATCTATCATCTATCTATCTATTATCTATCATCTATCTATCTATTTATCTATCTATTCATTATCTATCTTAATATCTATCTATATATCTATTCACCTATTATCTATTTATCAAATCAAATCAATAAAGCTTTATTGGCATGTCTAAAATTATACATTAGTATTACCAAAACATTTGGGAAATAGGGGGTTGAGTAATGGGGACACACCTGGGGTCGGTGTATAGGAGTCCGTGGCATATTGTGGGGGAGGGGGGTGTATGGATGGTGTATATGTGCACACACCCAGGATCAGGGTATAGGAGTTCATGGCATATCCGGCTCCTCTCAGCCGGAGGCAGGCACTGATGTATTGTGGTGATATGTCCACAGTCTTCTCTTCCTCTCCCAGCAGGATGGGCAGTTTCTCTTCCTCCTCCATGGAGCTGAACTCTGGGAGTAGATTAGAGAGTCTTCTAAAGTGGATGTCCCTCACTGCTGAGTATTTGGGACAGTAAGTGAGCCTCATCCTCCACCGCCTCCAGGTGGCATTGCTGGCACAGTCTGCTTTCTCTAGGCATGAAGCTCTGACGATGCCGTCCAGATTCGATCTATCTATTTAATATCTATCTATTATCTACTGTATCTATCTATCTATCTATCTATCTATCTATCTATCTATCTATCTATCTATCTATCTCTATCCTTTTATCTATCTATCTATCTATCTATCTATCTATCTATCTATCTATCTATCTCTATCTATCTATTATCTACTGTATCTATCTATCTATCTATCTATCTATCTATCTATCTATCTATCTCATATCTATCTATCTATCTAATATATCTCTATCGTTTTATCTATCTATCTCTATGCTTTTATCTATCTATCTATCTATCTATCTATCTATCTATCTATCTATCTATCTCTATCATTTTTATCTATCTATCTATCTATCTATCTATCTATCTATCTATCTATCTATCTCATATCTATCTACCTATCTAATATATATCTATTATGTATCTATCTATCTAATATATCTCTATCGTTTTATCTATCTATCTCTATCCTTTTATCTATCTATCTATCTATCTATCTATCTATCTATTATCTACTGTATCTATCTATCTATCTCATATCTATCTCTATCTAATATATATCTATTATGTATCTATCTATCTATCTAATATATCTCTATCGTTTTATCTATCTATCTATCTATCTATCTATCTATCTATCTATCTATCTATCTATTATCTACTGTATCTATCTATCTATCTCATATCTATCTACCTATCTAATATATATCTATTATGTATCTATCTATCTAATATATCTCTATCGTTTTATCTATCTATCTATCTATCTATC
This sequence comes from Rhinella marina, assembly GCA_900303285.1. Taxonomy (NCBI): domain Eukaryota; kingdom Metazoa; phylum Chordata; class Amphibia; order Anura; family Bufonidae; genus Rhinella; species Rhinella marina. The sequence continues at coordinate 6,921 of ONZH01014422.1, forward strand.
TATCTATCTATCTATCTATCTCTATCCTTTTATCTATCTATCTATCTATCTATCTATCTATTATCTACTGTATCTATCTATCTATCTATCTATCTATCTATCTATCTATCTATCTATCTATCTCATATCTATCTACCTATCTAATATATATCTATTATGTATCTATCTATCTATCTATCTATCTATCTATCTATCTATCTATCTATCTATCTATCTAATATATCTCTATTGTTTTATCTATCTATCTATCTCTATCCTTTTATCTATCTATCTATCTATCTATCTATCTATCTATCTATCTATCTATCTATCTCTATCCTTTTATCTATCTATCTATCTGTCTATCCATCTATCTATCTATCTATCTATCTGTCTATCTATCTATCTATCTATCTCTATCCTTTTATCTATCTATCTATCTATCTATCTATCTATCTATATATCTATTATATCTCTATTGTTTTATCTATCTATCTATCTCATATCTATCTATCTCATATCTATCTATCTATCTATCTATCTATAAGGAAAAAATGGAAGCAGCACAGCTGTAACAAAGTAATATGGTGTGCCAGCGGCTCAGGAGGTGATCAAACTTCCCAAAGTAAATAGAAGAAAATAATTCGACGGCACTCCCGGAGTTGTAGTAAAAGTAGGTGTTCTTTATTCACCAGCGCAATGTTTCAGTCCTCTTACCGGGACTTTTTTCAAGCAGTGAGTGGTCACTGCTTGAGAAAAGTCCCAGTAAGAGGACTGAAACGTCGCGCTGGTGAATAAAGAACACCTACTTTTACTACAACTCCGGGAGTGCCGTCGAATTATTTTTTTCTATTATCTATCTATCTATCTATCTATCTATCTATCATATCTCTATCGTTTTATCTATCCTTTTATCTATCTATCTATCTATCTATCTATCTATCTATCTCTATCCTTTTATCTATCTATCTATCTATCTATTACCTATCTATCTATTTCTATCCTTTTATCTATCTATCTATCTATCTATCTATCTATCTATCTATCTATCTATTACCTATCTATCTATCTCTATCCTTTTATCTATTTATCTATCTATCTATCTATCTATCTATCTAATATATCTCTATTCTTTTATCTATCTCATATCTATCTACCTATCTAATATCTATCTATTATGTATCTATTATCTATTTACTAGAATTTTTGTAGTTACATAATTAGGAGAGATTTCAGTGTCCGGCGCTGGAGATGCCCAAATCTCTCCATGAGGTGCCCGGTGCCTCATATGGAATTTATCCCCCATATTCCGGAGTCGGGCTGGGGATGGTCGGCCTGCTGAGTCATTCACCTGGAGGAATGTCCGTCCTCACCTCTGCTCAGACTTCCACCATGGACTATGTGTAATTATCAACCAGTTCTGTCACAGAAACCAGTTTTACAGCCATCCGCCTAGAGACCATTGTCTTCTCCTCCTCAGGGCGCAGTTATGTCTATGTTCTTCTGGGGCCGTGCTTGGAATGTTCTCTGCCTGAACCCTGCAGTCCGTCTGTCCTGACCGGAGGAGCAGGAGCTCTGGACTGGTGCAGGTTCTGTCATGTTTATGGTTGACCATCCTGTTACCCAACCTTCAGGCGTTTTGAGTTATGTGACTTTTCATTGCAAAGGTCACTTGTGAAAAACGTGTGACTTCTTTATTTCAGGTTCTGCAGCAGAAGTTGAGGATGGGTCGAGGTAGGGGCACATTAATACTGGGTGACCTCTCTCTGACATGGTGGTGGTCATACAGATGCTGGATGTCCTCCTGTGGTCATTTTAAGCTCTTTCATCTTGGACCTATAGTTCAGACAAGGTGGTTGTTGAGATCGAACTGGCCAGGGAGCTGATGGACGTCCTGAGGAGCACATTGGGCAGTGTGGGCAATGTGTGGCAGTGTTATCTTGGCGGAACACCATGTCTCCTAACTGAGTCATTAAGTGCAGGAGGACAGGAGCCATAATGTCCTGGACATACTGAAGACTGGTCACTAGTGATGATTGAGCACCAAAGTGCTTGGGTGCTCGGGTAGAACACTTAGCGATGCTCGAGTCCTCTACAGACACCGGAGCACAATGGAAGTCAATGGGAGAACCAGAGCACTAAACCAGGCACCCCCTGCTCTGAAGAGGGGAGGGCGTCTGGTTCATAGGGAAAGGTGAGAAAATGATGGAAACACCACTGAAATGGCTTGGGAACAGCATGGGGAGGATGTCTGGATGCATCTTGTATTCTCAAGTATTAAGGATGTTCAAGCGTTATACAGCAGACGTAGCACAGGGAATATCGCCGTCACTAACGGCAGAAGAAAATTACACTGAATGTCACAGGTATTTGGGATGTTCAAAGGTTATACAGCAGAAGTAGCGCAGGTAATGTCGCCTTGATAAGCGGCAGAAAAAAATGACACTGGATGTCAGGTATATAGGATACAGAAACGTTATACAGCACACGCTGCGCAGGTGATGTTAAGGTCAGGTAAACTTGCGCAATATAAAAAAATATATTGCAGTCAGATATAACAATAGCCCTTAAAAGGACTTTTGGGTCTTTTCAACAGAAAAACTAGCCCTGCCTAGCCAATTCCTATCCCTACACTATCTCTCCCTCCTTGCAGCAGCTCTCCCTGACTAAGACTGAGCCGGGTCACATGTCACTGGGTGCTATATAGTTCCCAGCCAGCCAATCAGTGTAATGCCAGTCCCTCCCCGCATGCTAATTGGCTAATTAGCATTCGAGGAGGGGACTCAAGCATGGCGCTAGAGCACACGCGGTGTTCGTCTGAAAACCGTGTGGTCCCGAGCGCCACCATGCTCGGCCGGATATTGTATTCGGCCAAGCATGCTCGCTCATCACTACTGGTCACAAATTACAGATGGCATCGGCCATGGTAGTAAAAGTGAGGCCATAGTATGACACTCGGAGCTGGTCTTGTATACATGATGGCAGTAGAGCAACATCCTGAGAACTCTGATGTGTCCATCAGTGGCAAACAGTAGTGTTTAGACATGGAACAGGTTCTGCTTTGGTACTAATGATGGCCGCCTCAGAGCGGATGGAACAGCAGCCAATGACCACCTTCTCTGAACTACAAATCCAAGGTGAAAGAGCTTGAGATGACCAGAGGAGGATCTCCAGTATCTGTATGACCATCACCATGGCAACCTGTATGGAAGCAAGGGGGGATGCCACCCAGTATTAATGTGACCATGCCTCCACATAGTACCTGCTACAGAACCCAAAATAAAAGGATCAGTGATGAAGGAACACTAGAGGTTAATACTGTGTCCCAGTTGTCATCTTCTGCTTGTCTATATACATGTAGGTACACGATGCCAATGAATGGGTCTAAGCGGCCTCTCATCACATGTTCTATTTAAAGTAACAGTGAACAGATCTGTGGCAGTCCTCTGTCTGCAGGAGGACATTCCGTTCAGCTTTCTTACACTTCGCCTGAGGACCTTTCATATTTGTGCAATCCTAATTAAGAAGTTACAGTTGCCACCTCCTGTCACCATCACATTGGAGGTGACATTCAGCCGGTTTCTCCACTTACTACTCATAGAAGGTGGAATTCCACTTCAGTTGCCTTCTCCAGAAATTATCTTTTATCTTTTCATCTCATTCTTCTCTGAGAAAACACGAAATCCAGCCTACCCTCTCCAATAAAGAACGTGAATACGGGGGCAGCACACGCCTAAACATGTAACCCTTTCATGTAAAGAGACTACTTGCTTGACCTTCTCTGTACTTTGTCTTATTGTATACTGTGAACCCATGATATTCTGTTATGACTTGCTCAGACTGGTAGGACACAGCACTCAGTGGAGCTGCCATGCCATGTCACCCTACCAGGGGTGGACTGGCCATAGACCTTAGAGAGAAATTTCCCAGTGGGCCGATGCCCCGGGTGCCGCCTGAGCCCTCCTCACGGCTGGCCAGTGGACTTCTTGGAGAAGTATTTTGTGCTCAGTATTTTGTGATGGACTGTGGTATTTGGCTCTGTTGGGGGCGGTATAATCTGCCACAATATGGTATTGCTGGCCCTGCCTTCCATCAATTTGGACCCGACTACAAAACAGGGACACTTTTAGTAGTTTTTCCAGGGCCACTTTAAGTTCCCAGTCCGCCCCTGCACCCTTTCAGGTAGCGACTGTGATCCATCTTTTGGCAGTCATTTCACATGAGGAAGAGTGGGCACCACCATAGGTCCAGGAAGAGCCTAATGCTGGTGTGGGCACCTAGTGACAGCAGAGCAAAGTGCCACAATGCTAATAAGATGGACAGATAGGAGCAATGAAAAGGTCTGTCGTGGCAGGAATGGGTCAAGTGTGGTCACCCCATGTGTGGTGTCAAGTTGGTTTGAGATATTGGCAAGGCCTGAGGCTGTGCTGAAGTGGCAATGCTGAAGTGGTGGTCAGCGTAGACTTCATCAGGCGCCATTGATCAGATGAGAGGCTGGAGCGGTTTATTGTTTGGGACAAGTTTAAAAGCAGTGTGATGTCATCACTGTCCAGAGGTGAAGTCATCACTGTTCAGAGGTTGGCGGGAAGTCATAATGTCCAGAGTTTGGTGTGAGGACATTAATAGCCAGAGGTGAAGTCATCACTGTCCAGATACTGGTGTGAAATTATTACTGTCTAGAGGTCGGTGTGAAGTCAATAATGCCCAGAGGAGAAGTCATCACTGTTCAGAGGTTGGTGTGAGGTCATTAATGTCCAGAGGTGAAGTCATCACTGTTCAGAGGTCGGTGTGAAGTCATAATGTCCAGAGGTGAAGTCATCACTGTTCAGAGGTTGGTGTGAGGTAATTAATGTCCAGAGGTGAAGTCATCACTGTCCAGAGGTTGGTGTGAGGTCACTAATGTCCAGAGGTGACATCATCACTGTCCATAGGTTGGTGTGAGGTCATTAATGTCCAGAGGTGACATCATCACTGTCCAGAGGTTGGTGTGAGGTCACTAATGTCCAGAGGTGACATCATCACTGTCCATAGGTTGGTGTGAGGTCATTAATGTCCAGAGGTGACATCATCACTGTCCAGAGGTTGGTGTGAGGTCATTAATATCCAGAGGTGACATCATCACTGTTCAGAGGTCGGTGTGAGGTCATTAATATCCAGAGGTGACATCATCACTGTCCAGAGGTTGGTGTGAGGTCACTAATGTCCAGAGGTGAAGTCATCACTGTTCAGAGGTCGGTGTGAGGTCATTAATATCCAGAGGTGACATCATCACTGTCCAGAGATCGGTGTGAAGTCATAATGTCCAGAGGTGATGTCATCACTGTCCAGAGGTCGGTGTGAGGTCATTAATATCCAGAGGTGACATGATCACTGTCCAGAGATCGGTGTGAAGTCATAATGTCCAGAAGTTATGTCATCACTGTCCAGAGGTTGGTGTGAAGTCATAATGTCCAGAGGTTATGTCATCACTGTTCAGAGGTTGATGTGAAGTCATAATGTCCAGAGGAAAAGTCATCACTGTCCTGAGGTTGATGTGAGGTCATTAATGTCCAGAGGTGATGTCATCACTGTTCAAAGGTTGATGTGAGGTCAGTAATATCCAGAAGTGATGTCATCACTGTCCAGGCGTTTATTAAGTCATTCCTGTTCAGAGGTTATTGTAAAGTCATCATTGTCCATAGGTTTGTGTGACGTCAGCATTGACTGGAGGAAGTACTGACGTAATAATCAAAGGTTTGTACAAGTTCTGTTATGAAACAAGAAATAAAGTAATCTGGTGCGTAATGCAACCATGAAGCTTCTGTGCCCACGAGAAAACATGTAATGGTCAAGAATGGTGGTGGTGGTACTTCTACTGTGTGAAGAAAGAAAAAATTGTGTTCTTCCACTTCTTGGAGCCCAGTCTATGAATACTCCTTTAAAGAGGAGAAGATCGACTACTAATAAACCGCCATACACAGTGTGGTGCACCACATGTACTGCTTACAGGATTTATTCACCTTAATGTGACCAAACATACAGGGTTACATCTGCCCCATATACCTGCCGTGCTCTCTGTACCTACAATCTATGTCTCCAAGGCTTACCTAGAAAGCTCCACACCCCAGAGCAATTTTTTAGATCCATATGAAGGTTATGGAGAGGAAATACCTGCTGGTTGCTAAAAAAACACACACTTTGTCTCCTACTGTAGCATGACGTGATGTTCGGAGCGTGCTGGGACAGTGCTATCTGTATAAGTCCCATAATCACTGGTTGGAGCATGGTGGACATCAAACCGTAGACCAGACTCGAAAATAAACTCAGACCCCAGACCAGAACCACTAATAAACTTAAACCCAAAAATTAAAAAGTGCAGGTCAGAACCCTAAATGTGTTCAGATCTCAAACCAGAACCCCAAGTGTATTCATTTCCCAGACCAGAGCCCTAAATGAAATCAGATCTTAGACTAGACCCCTTTTTATGTCATACACAAGACCCCAAAATTTTTCAGACCCCAGATCAAACCAAAACATTCATTGAGACCCCAGACCAGACCCCAAAATGAAATCAGATGCCAGATCACACAACTAAGTTCAGACCCTAGACCAGATCCCCTAAAATAATCAGACTTCAAACCCCAAAGATGAGTCAGATACCCAACCAGATCCCTTAAATAAATCCAGGCCAGAACCAAAAATGAATTCAGACCCCTAAAATTAACCATACCCCAGGTGAGACCCCTAACTAATTGCAGACCCCAATATTTACTCACTGCTCCTATTTCCAATGTTCCATTAAGTTCTGAGGGCCGTAGACACAGTGTCCTAGGCCAGGGGTGGAGCTATCATGAAAGCAGTGGTAGCGACTGCTGTGGGGCCCATAGAGGCAGGGGTGCCTGGGTCCCTGCTAGACTCTCTCAATATATATATATATATATATATATATATATATATATACATATCTTAAGTGTGTGCTGATAACGGCTGCTAAGAGCTGAAGGACCTGTGGATGTCAAGTCATTTGATCTGGATGAGCAGAGCTCACCATTGGAGGGGGGGGTGATGTCCTTCTTTTGAAGGTGTGATGTCCTCTTTTTGGGTGTATAATGTCCTCCTTTTGGGGATGTGATTTCCTTTTGGAGGTGTGATGTCCTCCTTTTGGGGATCTGATGTCTTCATTTTGTGGGTGCAATGCCCTCCTTTTGGGCATGTGATGTCCTTCTTTTGAAGGTGTATAATGTTCTCATTTTGGGGGTGTGATGTCATTTTGGGGCCTGATGTCCTCCTTTTGGGGGTATAATGTCCTCCTTTTGGGGATGTGATGTCCTTTTGGTGCCTAATGTCCTCCTTTTGGGGGTATAATGTCCTCCTTTTGGGGATGTGATGTCCTTTTGGGCGTGTGATGCCCCTAAAGGAAGGACATTACACCCTCTGAAGAAGGACATCACATTCTCAAAAGGAGGACATAACCACCCCCACACACACACACAAAGGAGGCCATCATACACCTAAAAGGACATTGCATCCTCAAAAGAAGAACATCAAACCCCCAAAATGAGGTCATCACACCCCAAGGAGGACATCACACCCCAAAGGGAGGACATCACACCCCCAAAGGGAGGACATCAAAACCCCCAAAAGGAGGACATCACCCCCAAAAAAGGAGAGACATGACACCCCTAAAGAAAGGACATCACACCCTCTGAAGAAGGACATCACATTCTCAAAAGGAGGACATAAACCCCACACACACACACAAAGGAGGTCATCATACACCTAAAAGAAGGACATCACCACCACCACCCACACACACAAAAGAAAGACCTCATCTCCAAAGGGAGGACATCACACCTCCAAAAGAAGGACATCACACCCCCAAAGGGAGAACATCACACCCCCAAAAGGAGGACATCACACCCCCAAAGGGGGGACATCACCCCCCCAAAAGGAGGACATCACACCTCCAAAGGGAGGACATCACACCCCCAAAGGGAGGACATCACTCCCCCAAAAGGAGGACATCACCCCCCCAAAAGGAGGACATCACCCCCCAAAAGAAGGCCATCACCCCCCAAAAAAGAAGACATCACACCCCCAAAAAGGAGGACATTGCACCCCCAAACGGAGGACATCAAAGCCCCAAAAGAAGGACATCGTACACCTAAAAGAAGGACATCACATCCTCCAAAGAAGGACATCACCCCCCCAAAAGAAGGACCACACCCCCAAAAGGAGGTCATCACACTCCCAAAGGGAGGATATCACACCCCTAGAGGGGGTGTGATGTCCTTCTTTTGGAGCTGTGATGGCCTCCTTTTCGGGGTGTGATGTCCTCCTTTGGGGGTGTGATGACCTCCTTTTGGGGGTGTGATGTCCTCCTTTTCGAGGTGTGATGTCCTTTTCGGTTTGTGATGTCCTCCTTTTGGGGGTGTGATGTCCTCCTTTTCGGGGTGTGATGTCCTCCTTTTCAAGGTGTGATATCCTCCTTTTCGGGGTGTGATGTCCTCCTTTTGGATGTGTGATGTCCTCCTTTTTGGTTTATGATGTCCACCTTTTTGGTTTGTGATGTCCTCCTTTTGGGGGTGTGATGTCCTCCTTTTCGGGGTGTGATGTCCTCTTTTTGAAGTTGTGATGTCCTCTTTTTTGGGGTACTGTGTATGTGCCCTGGAGAGGCCCAGGCAATGTCTTTCATCCTTTAGGGAACAGACCTCATTCCTCGGCCACACTCTCTCCTGCAGACACCATACAATGACAGTTCTGTTGGACTGAGTAGATGACCAGCACGGGCCGATGAACGTCCCTCAGCCTGTGGTTATCTCACTGCATTGCGCCTGCTTGGGAGAGCGAGATGTGCTCCGCTCATCAGGAGATCAGGACTAGGTGAGTATTACACCACTGAGGGACTAAGGAGGAACTAAGGATAACTGCTTTGGGGAGGCATTAAAAAAGGAATAACTACTGAGTGCGTAGGGGGTTGTGGGAAAGTTGCTCCAGAGAGGTGTAGAGCCCATTCAAAAATGCATTTTCTAGTTATGCCCTTGGTCCTGGCAGGTCCCGTTGAGCCGGTGAGCCACCACTTGTAACAGGGTGAACTGAATGTCCTCATTTGCCGCCTGTGGATGTATCATGCATGTGCATATGTTGTGCTGCTCTGTATGTAAGCTTTTATATTTGAGATATTTTCTGAGAATCATTTTATAAATGAGAGTCTTCTGGGTGACATCCTCAGGGGTGGTACCGTATGGAGGACTCGCCCAGCCCAGGAAGAGCCTAGTACTTGCTGGCGATGGAGATAAGTGATGTTACGAGAAAGGGGCAGAGGAGAGCCCATATTTTCAAATCGATGTGAGTCCCTGGTTCAGCCTTCGTAGACTTTAGTGGAGAGGATCATGCTTACTCACTGTGGATGGAGCGCAGTTATTACTGTAGCCTGATGCCTAGGGGTAGACCAAGGTCACAAATTCACACCCTGCCCCACCACATTGTCCCTGTCATCAGTGTCAAGGCACAGTAAACTGGAATGTCCGGTTTCGGGGCTGTCCCGAACAGGAATGTCACATAATTTTCTGCTGAACAATCACTAGTCTTTATTTTCTGTCAGAAAGCAGAACCCATTGTGGCTATCAGTCAGTAGCAAGGCACATCGTATGTTGGGCACATGTACACTGGTACTTTAAAGTTTGTGAACCCTTCATAATTTTCAACATTTCTGCATAAATTTGATCTAAAACGACATCAGATTTTCAGACAAGTCCTAACAGTAGATAAAGAACCAAATTAAGCAAATCAGTCAATATTAGGCTTGGTCATTTATTTATTGAGGGAAATTTATACAGACCCCAGATCAGCCCCCAAATTTATACAGACCCCAGATCAGCTCCCAAATGTATACAGACCACAGATCAGCCCCCAAATTTATACAGACCCCAGATCAGCCCCCAAATGTATACAGACCACAGATCAGCCCCCAAATTTATACAGACCCCAGATCAGCTCCCAAATTTATACAGACCCCAGATCAGCCCCCAAATTTATACAGACTCCAGATCAGCCCCCAAATTTATACAGACCCCAGACCACCCCCCAAATTTATACAGACCCCAGATCAGCCCCCAAATTTATACAGACCCCAGATCAGCCCCCAAATGTATACAGGCCACTGTCATCCTGCTGCTCCCAATACTGTGTCTGCTGTGCTCCCCCCGTGTCCACAAACACTACACTGTCAGAAATAACAGTGCCATCCGGATAGTCCCCCAATAATAATAGTGCGCCCAATAGTGATAATACCCCAAGAGTGCCCCCATTAGTAGCAATGACCTCCATATTGTGTCCAATAATAATTCCACTACAGTACCCCCTGTAGTAATAATATAACCATAGTGCCCCATATTTATAAAGCCCCTCCTGCAGTTCCCCTTGTAGTTCTACTGCCCCCTGCAGTTATAGCTTCCCTGCAGTGCCCCTTGTATCATAATATCCCCTTGTAGTTCCGATATATTTTAATATCTATAATGCTCTCCCCCTAATAGTTCCAGTATATATGCTCCTCATAGTATCTGGTATATATATATATAATGCTCCTCCCTGTAATGCCAGTAGATAATGATGCCCCGGTAATGCCAATTATATATGATGCTCCCCCTCCTTTGTGCCCCAAGTAGATGATGTCCCTTCTTTAGTCCAAGATATACATAATACCCCCCCCATATATATAATCCCCCCTTGGTGCCCCCAGTAGATGATGCCCCCTTCTTTATTGCCAGTTATATATTATATATAATCCCCCCTTGGTGCCCCCAGTAGATGACTCCCCCTTCTTTAGTCCAAGATATACATAATCCCCCCCCCCTGCTTATTGCCCCCAGTACATGATGATCACCTCTTTAGTGCTAATTATATATAATGCTCCCCCACACTTGGTGCCCCCAGTAGATGATGACCCCTTGTTTATTGCCAATCATATATAATGCTCCCCCATTTGGTGCACCAGTAGATAATGTCCCCTCTTTAGTGACAATTATACATAATGCTCCCCCAGTAGATGATGACCCTACTTTAGTGCCAGTTAAATATAATGTTCCCCTTAGTTCAACAGTAGATAATGCCCCCCCCTCTTTAGTGTCAGTTATATATAATCCCTCCCCTTGTGTCCCCAGTGGGTGATGCCCCCAATTTAGTGCCATTTATATATTATATATAATTCCCCCCTCCCCTTGGTGCACCCAGTAGATGATGCCCCCTCTTTAGTTCCAATTATATATAATGCTCCCTCCCCTTTGTGCCCCAGTAGATGATGCCCACATTTTAGTGCCAGTTATATATAATGCTCCCCCTCCCCCTTGGTGTCCCCTTTAGATAATAACCCCTCTTTAGTGCCAGTCATATATAATGAACCCAGTATATGATGTCCCCTTTTAGTGCCCTTTATACAACCCACCTCCCATGGTGCACCAGTAGATGATGCCCCTTTTTAATGCCAGTTATATGTAATGCCCCCTCCCCCCCTTGGTGTCCTTAGTAGATAATGCCCCTCTTTAGTGATAGCTATATATAAACCCATCTCCACTCCTTGGTTCCCCAGTAGATTATAACTAGAGATGAGCGAGCACTAAAATGCTCGGGTGCTCGTTATTCGAGACGAACTGTTCCCGATGCTCGGTGCTCGTTTCGAATAACGAACCCCATTGAAGTCAATGGGAGACTCGAGCATTTTTGCAGGGGAGTAAGGCTCTGCCTAGGGAAGGCTGGGTGAAAACCTGTAATCCTCAGAAAATGATGGAAACAACACGGAAATGGACAGGAAACAGCAGGGGCAGCATGCATGGATGCCTCTGAGGCTGCCTAATCCCACCATTACCTCAAATTCTCCTGCAACAGCCTGGTGGTTACCCTCATGGCCATGCTGGCACTGCTCTCCTATCCCCAGCCACACGATGCAGGCATAAGCCTGACACAGCATGGCAGTGACACCAACAAGTGACCAAGTTAGATGAGGTAGCAGGTGAGCAACCCAAAAATTTAGCCTGACGTAGCATGGCGGTGACAACAGAGTGACCGAGTTAGACTGAGGTAGCAGGAGGTGAAGCACGGATGGTAATTCGAAGGAGGAGGGGTTGGAGGAAGAGGCATAGTAAGTCTGAGAAACCGTGAGCGAGGTAGGCCCCGCAATCCTCCAAGTGGGCAGTACATGAGCGGCCCCGGGGTCAGACTCGGTCAGAGTGACCGAGCTACACGACGGTAGCAGGTAGAGCACATAAAAAATTTAGTGTGGCCCTGTATGTGGACGTTGAGGGCTTGTGCATGTAGGTGGGCTGAACTTTTTTTCTGCTTGCGCTCCAATGTCTGCTGTAATGACAGCTGAACGTTGCACAGGGACACATTGGTGGACAGTGTGGAGGATCATGGAGGCAAAGGGGTGGTTTTCCGGCGGGAGGCGCTCGTGCCGGGGTCTTGGGCTGGGGTTGACTCGCAGAGGCAGCGAGTGACACAGGAGAAGGAGCAGTGGTGGGACCCGCATGAGGGGAACGGACGGCCTTGGTTCCATAGTGTTTAGCACTCGTATAAATGCGCATACTGGTGGTGGTAAGGCTGGTAGTGGTGGAACCCCCACTTAAAAATTTGGCATCAACTGGTACGGCTGTCAACATTGAGCTTGAACTAGTGGGGCATGTGCGGTATCGATTCTTCCCAGTTTAAAATCGTATACGTCCCCTATCTTGGGACCATATATTTCATGGATTTTTCGAACATAGAAAAGGAAAAAGAGCTTGCTCTGGCCAGGGGAGTGTCTTTTCTATTGCAGCTAAGGGGACATGTCCATGCTCTGCCTATCACAGGTCAGGAGCCAATTAAAAGAAGAACCAAAAAAAATCTGTTCTTCTTATCAGTTCAAAATCTAATACGTCCCCTATCCGGGTAAATTGTTTGGAGAGAGGGCCTGTAGGTGGGGGGCAGGCTGGGGGGAAGGAGGTTGAGCTGGAAGAGCCAGAGGAGTGCCCCCTGGGCTAGCGTGTGTGGTGGTGACAACAGCCGGATGGAGTTCGAATGACGACGCAGGACCCCAACTTAAAAATTTAGCATCAACCACTACGGTTGTCAACTATGAAATTGATCAAGTGGGGCATGTGTTGTATGCATTCTTCTCAGTTTAATACCGTATACGGCACCTATCCGTAAAAAATAGTTTGGAGAGAGAGAAAGAGAGGAAAAAGACGTATTTTTAAAAGTGACATTCAGTATAGATCAGTCAAAGAGAAAGAAAGGATTTTTATGAAATGGATTTGTATCACTGAGAGCAAAAGAACCTATTTTATTACGTGACGTGCGGTATAGATCACTTGGAGGTCAAAAGTGGAATGTGCAGACTTGGGCTGCTATAGTGCAAACCACTATGGTGGTGACAACAGAGTGAGCGAGTGACACTGCGGGAGCAGGCAAACCACATAAACATTTTCCGTGGCCCTGTATGGCGGTGGTGACAACAGAGTGACTGAGTTAGTATGCGGTAGCTGGTGAAGCACCCAAAAATTTAGCCTGACACAGCATGGCGGTTACACCACCAATGACTTTGACCGACTGAGAATGCAGTGAAATGGCTTTTGTTGAGCCTCCAAAATTTTTTTTCTTTTCGGAGTACATAAAGTTGACTCTCAAAAAAATTTTTTTATAAATGTCGGTACTTGCACCTCCTGAAAAATTGTTTTGGACTGTCTGTTTGACGCTCCTGAAACATTGTTTTACACTGTCTGTAGCTGACACTGCGGAAACATTTTTTGGAGAGAGGGCCTGTAGGTGGACCTCCGGAAAAATTGTTTAGAGAGAGGGCCTGTAGGTGGACCTCCGGAAAAATTGTTTGGAGAGAGGGCCTGTAGGTGGACCTCCAGAAAAATTGTTTGGAGAGAGGGCCTGTAGGTGGACCTCCGGAAAAATTGTTTGGAGAGAGGGCCTGTAGGGGGCCTTCCGGAAAAATTGTTTGGAGAGAGGGCCTGTAGGTGGACCTCCGGAAAAATTGTGGTAAAAGAGTGCCAGTTGGACCTCTAAAAAATTGCATTTTTTAGGTCAGCGTTAGGCAAAGATGACATGGAGGAGGAGGAGGAGGAGGAGGAGTAGAGAAGAGGAATCGGATACATAAGTAATGTAAATCTTTAGCTGCTTTCCCCCGGAGGAGATTTGAATTCCGGTGAAATCCAGGCTTTGTTCATTTTAATAAGAGTCAGCCTGTAAGCGCTGTCAGTTGACAGGCGTGTACGCTTATCGGTGATGACGCCACCAGCTGCACTGAATACCCGCTCTGACAACACGCTAGCGGCAGGGCAGGCCAGCACCTCCAAGGCGTACAGCGCCAGTTCAGGCCACGTGTCCAGCTTTGAAACCCAGTAGTTGTATGGAGCAGAGTGATCACTATGGATGTTGGTATGGTCAGCTAGGTACTCCCTCACCATCTTTCTGTACAGCTCCCCCCTACTCTGCCTAGACTGGGGACAGGTGACAGTGTCTTGCTGGGGTGACATAAAACTGGCAAAGGCCTCGGAGAGCGTTCCCCTGCCAGTGCTGGACAAGCTGCCTGCTCGCCTCCTCTCCCCCGCTACTTGGCCCACAGAACCATGCCCTCTGCCGCTAGCGGCGTCAGATGGGAAGAATTGTTTCAGCTTGTGCACCAGGGCCTGTTGATATCTATTCACTCTCATACTCCTTTCCTCTGCAGGGATGAGAGTGGAAAGGTTCTGCTTGTACCGGGGGTCCAGGAGAGTGAACACCCAGTAATCGGTGTTTGAAAAAATGCTTCTAACGCGAGGGTCACGGGATAGGCAGCCTAACATGAAGTCTGCCATGTGCGCCAGAGTCCCAACATGCAAGAATTCCCTCTCCTCACTGGCCTGACTCTCCATTTCCTCCTCCTCCTCCTCTTCAGCCCATACACGCTCAAGAGTTAAGAAGGACTGAGCATTGGTACCCTCTTCTGTCTCGCCGACATTCTCCTCCTCTTCCTCCTCATCATCATCCCCCTCCTCCGATACGCGCTGAGAAACAGACCGGAGGGTGCTCTGGCTATCAAGCGACGTATCTTCTTCCACCATCTCCTGTGACAAGCGCAAAGCTTCTGACTTCATGCTGAGCAGTGAGTTTTTCAACAGGCAAAGCAGCGGGATGGTGAGGCTGATAATGGCGGCATCGCCGCTGACCATCTGTGTTGACTCTTCAAAGTTGGTCAACACCTGGCAGATATCAGACATCCACGTCCACTCCTCATTGTAGACTTGAGGAATCTGAGAGACCTGACTACCAGTTCTGGTAGAAGTTGACAACTGGCAGTCTACAATCGCTCTGCGCTGCTGGTAAACTCTGGATAACATGTTTAATGTCGAATTCCATCTCGGCACGTCGCACAACAGTCAGTGAGCGGGCAGTTGTAGGAGGCGCTGCGCTGCCCTGAGAGTGGCAGCATCTGTGGTCGACTTGCGGAAATGCGCACAGATGCGGCGCACCTTGGTGAGCAAATCAGACAGATTGGGGTATGTCTTGAAGAACCGCTGAACTATTAGATTGAACACGTGGGCCAGGCATGGCACATGTGTCAGTCTGCCGAGTTGCAGAGCCGCCACCAGGTTACGCCCGTTGTCACACACAACCATGCCTGGCTTGAGGTTCAGCGGTGCCAGTCACACATCGGTTGACTAGCAGAGGCAGCGAGTGACACAGGGGAAGGAGCAGTGGTGGGACCCGCAGGAGGTGGTGAACGGCCTTGGTTCCATTGAGTGGGGTGTTTAGCACTCATATGCCTGCGCATGCTGGTGGTGGTTAGGCTAGTAGTGGTGGCACCCCTGCTGATCCTGGTGTGGCACAGGTTGCACACCACAGTCCGTCGGTCATCCTCACTTTCTTTAAAGAACCTCCAGACTTGCGAACATCTAGGCCTCGCCATGGGAGCTTCACTACGTGAAACAGTTGCTGCTGATGCACCAGCTCTGGCCCTGCTTCTCCCTCTGGCCACACCACTGCCTCTTACAACCTGTTCTAGTGCAGCACTCGCCTCCGCCTCAGAAGCACTGTCTTCACTCGGCATATCAACCCAGCTTGGGTCAGTCACCTCGTCATCCTCCGATTCCTCAGTCTGCTCCCCCCTTGGACTTCCTGCCCTGACAACAACTTCACCACTGTCTGACAACCGTGTCTCCTCCTCGTCCGACACCTCTTTACAAACTTCTTCCACTAACTCATCATCATCATCATCATCATCACCCACAGACTGCGACAGTTGGAAAACTTGGGCATCGGGAACGAGGTCAGCAGCAACCTGAGAAGTGGTTTGTGACTCTGGGAAGGGTCCAGAAAACAGTTCCTGAGAGTATGCCGGATCGCATTCCAAATTTTCCTGGGAGGGGGCAGACTGGGGGGAAGGAGGTTGAGGTGGAGGAGCCAGAGGAGTGCTCCCTTGGGTAACGTGGTTGGACTGCGTGGAAGACTGACTGGTGGACAAATTACTTGAAGCATTGTCCGCAATCCACGCATCAGCTGTTCGCACTGTTGTGGTTTCAACAGTCCTCTACCACGTGTCCCTGTAAGTTGAGACATGAAGCTAGGGAGTGTAGCTCTGCGGCGTTCCCCTGCTCCCTCATCAGCAGGTATTGTATCACCCTGCCCAGGACCACGGCCTCTGCCCCCTGCAGTAATTGAATGCCCACGCTCACGCCCTCGTCCTCGACCCTTAGCCCTGGGGTTCAACATTTTCTGTATATAAGTGTATTATATAAAAAATAAAATAAATGGGCCTGCTGTACTGAAACCCACAAACTTGTTCAGTCTGAACAAGAAAATATATAGGTGGATAAGTTAGAGCAAAATTACGTATGTTATTACGTACCGTGCAGTATGGAGCAATTACACTGAAACTATTAGATTAGGCAGACTTGGTCTGCTTAATTGCAACCCAGACAAATGTCGCACAGAGATTTTTGGGATCAAGCTATATACGTGACAGCAAAATACCTTGTTGGATTAAGTGACATACAGAAAGTGTCACCTGGACAGTATATACGGATTGTAGTGAGTGTACTGAACTGTGACACACAGAATGGTTCCACACTGCTGTGTGCAATGGATTTGTATCACTGAGATAAAACAACAAAAAAATTGTTCTATATGGCGATAGCTGCACTACTAGTGCCAGCCAGCCAGCCAAGTCAGGAGACAAGAAAAATGTCTTCTAGCCCTTAGAAGGGCTGTTGGGTTCTTTGTGGGTGATCCCTGCCTAACAGAGAACTAAATTCAGGCCCTAACACTCTCCCTGAAAGGCAGCAGCTCTGTCCCTAATGACATCCAGACGGCATCTGAGCCGAGCACCGCGGCCAGTCACTAGTATATTCCAGGGTCACCTGATCAGGCCAGCCAACCCCTGCTATCGACATGTAAGGGCCCCACGTGATGCTGGGTGTACTGTAGAGTCTCCTGGCTTGTGATTGGCTGAGTTTATAGGCGCCAAAAATACAAAATGTGGAAGGTGCCATTTCCTTGAGCATGGCGAGATACTTGTCCGAGCAGCGAGCACTTACGAGTACCCTAATACTCGAACGAGCACCAAGCTCGGACGAGTATGCTCGCTCATCTCTAATTATAACCCCTCTTTGGTGCTGACATCCCCGGTTTCCCCAGTAGATAATGCCCCCTTTTTAGTGCCAGGTATATATAATGCTTCCCCCTTGGTGCCCCCAGTAAATGCTGACCAGTACAATACATATTTATCAGTAGATGATGACCATTTTTTTCCAGTATTCTGGTACTGACATCTGCTTGATCTCAATACCGTAAAAAACAACAACACAAGCTCATCTACAATAGCGCCCCATTACTGTCATATACGGCTGCCTCTCTCCCTCTTCATCAGGATGACTGTGGGCTCTTCCAGTAGTGACGTGGCCCCTCTACCAGTGTGGCCCTAGTCTAGGGGACTCCAGTACAGGGCGTTCCACAAGTCCATTCAACCACATCTCATCTACTTTTCTCCACTG
>ONZH01014423.1:0-30136 GCA_900303285.1 Rhinella marina
AAAACAAATTTTTGGGAGGCTCACCTACAGACATTTGACTGCTACCTCAATCTAACTTAGTCATTTGTTGGTGTCACTACACTGTCACCATGCTCTGTCAGGCTTATGTCTGCGTCGTGGTGTGGGGGATAGCACAGCAGTGCCAGCATGAGCAATGGTGTCACCTGCAGGCGGTGATGGACCTTCGTTGCACCTACTTGGGTGCTTCCCTAACATGTGATGGGCATGTGCCTCGCCTTTCTTGGTCTGGGTGAGCACAATTGCCATGAGGGTAACCACCAGGCTGTTGCAGGAGAATTTGGGGTAATGGTGGGATTAGGCAGCCTCAGAGGCATCCATGCATGCTGCCCCTGCTGTTTCCTGTCCATTTCCGTGGTGTTTCCATCATTTTCTGATGTTTCCAGGTTTCCCCCCAGCCTTCCCCTGCAAAAAATGCTCGAGTCTCCCATTGACTTCAATGGGGTTCGTTACTCGAAACGAGCACCCGAGCATCGGGAAAAGTTTGTCTCGAATAACGAGCACCCGAGCATTTTGGTGCTCGTTCATCTCTAGTAAGGATCCGTTTGTGAGATCCGTCACAGGCTCTCATAAACAGTCCAAAACTGATCAGTTTTGTCCTAATGCATTCTGAATGGAAAAGGATCCGTTCAGAATGCATCAGTTTTGCTTCAGTTTGCTTCAGTTCAGTCAGCATTCTGTTTTGGAGGCGGACACTAAAACGCTGCTTGCTGCGTTTTGGTGTCCACATGACGAAACTGATCCAAACTGGCTATTTAAAAGATAATACAACCAGATCCGTTCAGAACAGATGCAGATGGTTGTATTATCATGACGGAAGTGTTTTTGCTGATCCATGACGGATCCAGCAAAAACGCTGGTGTGATAGTAGGCTTATTTACATTGGACTGTGGTGTGGAGTGATGTTATTTACACGGGACTGCATGTTGGAGGTGGATGTGGGAAGGAAGTGATGTTATTTACATGGGACTGTCTGATGAAGGCGGCTATGGGTGGGAATGATGTTATTTACATGGGACTGTATATTGGGGGGAGCTGGAGAGATGGTGTGATGTTATTTACAAAGGAGGGAAATAACTTTATTTACTTGGGACTGTCTGTTGAACATGGCTGTTGGAGGGAGTGATATTTACATAAGACTGTACAGTCATGGCCAAAAGTTTTGAGAATGATACAGTTCAGTTCTTATAATGGCAATTTGCATATACTCCAGAATGTTATAAAGAGTGATCAGCTTAACAGCAATTACTTGCAAAGTCAATATTTGCCTAGAAAATGAACTTTATCCCCCAAAACACATTTCAACATCATTGCAGCCCTGCCTTAAAAGGACCAGCTAACATCGTTTCAGTGATTGCTCCATTAGCACAGGTGTGGGTGTTGATGAGGACAGGGCTGGAGATCAATCTGTCATGATAAAGTAAGAATGACACCACTGGACACTTTAAAAGGAGGCTGGTGCTTGGCATCATTGTTTCTCTTCTGTTAACCATGGTTATCTCTAAAGAAACACGTGCAGTCATCATTGCACTGCACACAAATGGCCTAACAGGGAAGAGTATCGCAGCTAGAAAGATTGCACCTCAGTCAACAATCTATTGCATCATCAAGAACTTCAAGGAGAGAGGTTCCATTCTTGCCAAAAAGGGTCCAGGGCGCCCAAGAAAGACCAGCAAGCGCCAGGACCGTCTCTTAAAAGTGTTTCAGCTGCGGGATCGGGCTACCAGCAGTGCAGAGCTTGCTCAGGAATGGCAGCAGGCAGGTGTGAGTGCATCTGCACGCACTGTGAGGCGGAGACTCTTGGAGCAAGGCCTGGTCTCAAGGAGGGCAGCAAAGAAGCCACTTCTCTCCAGAAAAAACATCAGGGACAGACTGATATTCTGCAAAAGGTACAGGGAGTGGACTGCTGAGGACTGGGGTAAAGTCATTTTCTCTGATGAATCCCTTTTTCGATTGTTTGGGACTTCTGGAAAACAGCTTATTCGGAGAAGACGAGGTGAGCGCTACCACCAGTCTTGTCTCATGCCAACTATAAAGCATCCTGAAACCATTCATGTGTGGGGTTGCTTCTCAGCCAAGGGAATCGGCTCTCTCACAGTCTTGCCTAAAAACACAGCCATGAATAAAGAATGCTACCAGAATGTCCTCCGAGAGCAACTTCTCCCAACCGTCCAAGAGCAGTTTGGCGATCAACAATGCCTTTTCCAGCATGATGGAGCACCTTGCCATAAAGCAAAGGTGATAACTAAATGGCTCAGGGAACAAAACAGAGATTTTGGGTCCATGGCCTGGAAACTCGCCAGATCTTAATCCCATTGAGAACTTGTGGTCAATCATCAAGAGACGGGTGGACAAACAAAAACCTACAAATTCTGACAAAATGCAAGCATTGATTGTGCAAGAATGGACTGCTATCAGTCAGGATTTGGTCCAGAAGTTGATTGAGAGCATGCCAGGGAGAATTGTAGAGGTCCTGAAGAAGAAGGGTCAACACTGCAAATATTGACTTGCTGCATTAACTCATTCTAACTGTCAATATAAGCTTTTGTTACTCATAATATGATTGCAATTATATTTCTGTATGTGATAAAAACATCTGACAAACACACATAAAAACCAGAGGGCAGCACATCATGTGAAAATATAATATTTGTGTCATTCTCAAAACTTTTGGCCATGACTGTATGTTGATGACGGCTATGGGAATGATGTTATTTACATGGGACTGTATATTGAAGGGGACTGGAGAGATGGTGTGATGTTATTTACACAGGAGGGAGGCTGAGGAATTATAATTTCTTAGGACACTAAAGGGAGGAATATAACTACAGTGGGCGAGCATTATAACAGTAGGGGGAGAGATATAAATACTGGGGGCGCTGTAGGGGTATTATAAATCCAGGGGACATTATAGGTGTTCTTATTACTACTGGAGGCTCTATAGGAGGGACTTATAGATCTACCTTATTTCTACTAAGAGCACTATGGGGGGCCTTATTACTACTGAGGGGTCTGTAGAGAGCTTGATTACCACTGGGGGAACAATAGGGGCCTTATTACTACTGGGGGCTCTGTGAGGGCATTATTAATACCGGAGTGCTCCTCTACTAATGGAGGCACTCTTGGGGAGCATTATCAGTGCTGGGGTCACTGTAGGGTCCAGTGTTACTAATGAGGGAATTACTATTGGTAGGACTATTACAATGGGGGACACTATTATTTCTCCAGGATAGTATTTGGAGGTTTTGGGAGGCACAGCGAGCAGCAGGATAAGGCTGTGGGGACTCTAGGTTGGGGGATGATGATAGAAATGTAAGGAAGATAAGATGTCTGTGTGTCACACTCTGCAGAGACGAGGCGGCTGAAAGAAGGTGTCCGGGCTGAATGGAGAAGATGATGACAGAGAAGATCTACATCACAAAAGACCTCAGTTGGGAGGCCCTGGATGTGAGGTATGTTCTCCTGTATAGCAGGGGTGGGGCGAGGGTCAACATAGAGAATTGGGCCATATTCATTGGGGCTTGGCCCGGATCTTTTGAGACCCTAGCAACGCCCCTAAATCCATGACAAGCAGAACAGAGAGGAGGATGAGGCACCTCTTTACCTCGGTGTTGTGAAGTAACTTGTCCTCCTGTGTGATTAGGACAGGTTTTGTGTGGACTAGTACGGTAGCGGCCATTTTATTTCTCCTGATGATTGCTCCCCAGACAAAACAAGCCATTATAACTAATGAAAGGTATTTGGGAATATATTTAAAAATATAGTATTATTTAAGTATTTTAATGTTCTTAATTTCGGGAGAACCCCTTTAAAAGATGAAAAGGCTGTCTCCATGTACAGTAAGTATTCTCCAGATAATGTGAATATTTTTTTCCTGCACCAAAGGGTAGCTTTAAAATCGTCATATATACTGGAATGGCAGGCAATAAGATTGTAATTGACATAGTATTTAGCACATAACATTTACTTTGCTGTAAAATCATCATTTGGTATCAGTCTTCATTTTAGCAAAATTTACTTTATATAAGAGCAACATCATTTCCCAGGCTTTTTTAAATGTACACCTGACAATTCTGCTTGCTGTCAACAAGCTGTTAAACAGATTTCTTCTGTAGAATACAGTTTGAAATATCATATTGAAACTGGTTAGGATATTATAATAGAACAGAGAATTGCCAGGTGATATACGGAGAAACAATAAATGTCACCACAATCCCGGGTGACAGTTCACAATAATGATGTACTTGAAGATGTCTGAATTTTAGCACAGCTAAGTCACAATTTCTGGATTTATGGCTAGGCACAACAAATACATTACCAGCTGGCCTTAAAAGCGTTTGTGAAATTTGTACAACGTGTGATATTTACATCTGTTGCAATCATACTTCCTCTTGTAATAATTGTGTGTATAACATTTATGCTTGATTGCATCTGCAGTTGCATTGAAAAAGATTAGATTTGGGTGACTTTCTTGAAATGAAAATATGGAGCAACCCAGCTTCCATGAAAATCTGTAGTTTATTTAAAGCTGTACACGCAGACAACAGCGGCTACGCGTTTCGGGTCATTGCATACAGACATTGGGGGGAATTTATCATTAGGAAAATATTTGAAGTCAGTTTTGCTTCAGTCTGTGTTGGAGTACTTTCTGCCACATTTATCAAACGTCACAGGTTGTGTGATAAATGTGGCTTGTCCTTAAAGGGGTTGTCTCATCTTGCCTAATGGGGGCATATCGCTAGGATATGCCCCCATTGTCTTATAGGTGCGGGTCCCACCGCTGGGACCCGCACCTATATCGAGAACGGGGCCCCGAAAGCGAACGGGGGCGCACTGCGCATGCGCAGCCGCCTCCATTCATTTTCAATGCGGCCGGCGAAGATAGCCGAGCGCTGGCTCGGCTATTTCCGTCGGCTCCATAGAAATGAATAGGAGCGGTGGCCGCGCAAGCGCGGTGCGCTCCCATTCATTTCTATGGGGAGCCGGCTTGGTGGTGGCCGGACCGGAGTCCTCCAGCCACCACCTTGCGGGGCCCCGTTCTCGATATAGGTGGGACCCGCACCTATAAGACAATGGGGGCATATCCTAGCGATATGCCCCCATTAGGCAAGATGAGACAACCCCTTTAAACCTAACACTTCTGTCTAGAGAAGCTACTCCACTTTTACTACTCCACCCTCCTCCTGGAGTGAGATTGCGACTATTTTGTCGCAATGATAAATCTGGAGTGAAACGCATTAACATGGCTAACCACACCCACTTTTCCACCCATATTACAAACTGGAGTAAGTTGTGTACACATGCAAAAAGTCGCAAAAAAATGCGCAAAAAAGTCGCAAAAGCCCTATCGTGCGACTTTTTGAAGACAGAATTCTGGAGTGAAGGTGTGATAAATCAGGGCCATTGTCTGTATGCAGTGACCCCAAAGGCGTAGACGCTGATGCCTGTGTGTATGGCTTTTTATCTTTATGCATAAACAACAGATTTTTTTTATGGAAGATGGATTTCTCCATATTTTTGTGTCATGATTGGTACACCCAATGCAGGTGTACCTGGTGTATGTGTGCTTCCGGGAATTACCCACAGGTAAACTGGACTTGTGCTTTATATTTGTGACTTTCTTGAAATGTATACAATGATTCACTAGAGCTGGAAAAAAGGTATTATATTTTCCACAGAGAAAAAAGCCCATATCTATACCTTCAATCGATCGCTTTGCTGACAGCTATCACTCCCAACTCTCCCATACACACACTCAGGTATATGTTTTTAAGGCCTCATGCACACGACTGTATGTATTTTGCGGTCCACAAAAACGGATCCACAAAAAATACGGATGACACCCATGTGCATTCTGTATTTTGCGGAACGGAACAGCTGGCCCCTAATAGAACAGTACTACCCTTGTCTATAATGCAGACAATAATAGAACATGTTTTATTTTTTTGTGGAACGGAAATACGGACATATGGAAACGGAATGCACACAAAGTAACTTCCGTTTTTTTGTGGACCCGTTGAAATGAACGGTTCCGCATATGGTCCGCAAAAAAAACGGAATGGACATGGAAAGAAAATACGTTTGTGTGCATGAGCCCTAATGGGGAGAGAGAGGAGAAAAATGCTTCTAGCGTAGGCCTGTCTTCTGGGTGAACAAAAGGATGAGGTGCTGAAACTCAGCACCAGGAAGGGAAATTCCTTATCCACTTGCATTGTACTATAATGCAGGATTTAAAGTGGTTTCCACAACTGGCATTCTGCATCAAATATATGATGAAATTCAAACTAATTTGGATTTTTCTTCTTTTCTAGAGAACATTGCTTAATCTCCACAGGAAGAATCATTACATACATGAATTACTTCAAGGCATCTCATCCAGTCAACAAGAACCCTACTGTGTACTGATGAAGAACAAACGTTCTGAAACGGTTCTAATTATGATGAGTCATGTCTTTACAGTTGGCTTTATAATGGTTGGATGTTAACTTACAGGGTAGCCACCTATAGGTGGCACAAGAGAGACATCTTCTATCTAGAGGAGAGATAATTTTCCTACTTTATCCCTTTGCCAGTCCTTACACCAGCTGGATCTATGTCTAAACAGAGCTAGTGAATGACATTCATCAAGACTGGTATTCCCATACATCAGACTTGATCCCTCTGCATCAGAGTGAGATGCGTCTAGTTTATTAAGAAAGTCCATGCACCAGAAACTCAAGTGTATGCCATCCCCTGGCTGTTGTAGACTTCAGTTATTATTTTATAACTTCTGGTGTAAGTTATAGTAACTTAGGCAGATCTGATATTGATGACGTATCCTGAAGATAGGATATTTATCAATATAAACAAAAGCTGAAAAACACTTTAACCCCTTCAACCCCGGGCCTGTTTTCACCTTACTGCCCAGGCCATTTTTTGCAAATCTGACATGTGTCACTTTATGAGGTAATAACTTTGGAACGCTTTAACTTATCCAGGCCATTCTGAGATTGTTTTCTCGTCACATATTGTGCTTCACGACAGTAGTAAATTTTTGGCAAAATATTTCATTTTTATTTATAAAAAATACCAAATTTACCAAAAATTTGGAAAAATTTCCAAATTTCCAAATTTCAATTTCTCTACTTTCAAAATACATAGTAATACCTCCAAAATAGTTATTATTTTACATTCCCCATATGTCTACTTTATGTTGGCATCATTTTGTAAATGTTATTTTACTTTTTTAGGACGTTAGAAGGCTTAGAAGTTTAGAAGCCATTTTTCACATTTTCACCAAATTTTCCAAAACCATTTTTTTAAGCACCAATTCAGATATAAAGTGATTTTGAGGGGTTACATAATGAAACCCACACATAAATGACCCCATTTTAGAAACTACACCCCTCAAATTATAAAAAACTGCTGTTACAAACTTTGTTAACCCTTCAGGTGTTCCACAAGAATTAAAGGAAAATGGTGAAATTTCAAAATTTCACTTTTTTGGTAGATTATTCATGTTAATAATTTTTTTCTTGCAACACAATAAGGGTTAACGGCAAACTAAACCTCAATATGCATTGCTCTGATTCTGCAGTTTACAGAAATACCCCATATGTGGTGGTAAACGTCTCTATGGGTTTGTGGCATTGGTCAGAAGTAAAGGAGCGCCATATGGATTTTGGAGGCAGATTTTGCTAGAATAGTTTTTAGGCACCATTTTGTAATTGAGAGACCCTGACGTACCCCTACAGTAGAAACCCTCAAAAAGTGACCCCATTTTGGAAACTACACCCTTCAACGAATATATTAAGGGGGGTACTGGCCACTTTGACCCCCTAAGTGTTTTACGGAATTTGGAAACACTTGTGAAAATGAAGTTTCATTTCTTCCAATAAAATGTTGCTTTAGCCCCAATTTTTTTTATTTTCATAAGGGGTAACAGGAGAAAAGCACCCCTTAGTTTGTTACCCATTTTCTCCTGAATACGGCAACACCCCATATGTGGTCATAAACTGCTGTGGGGGCACATGGCAGGACTCAAAACAGAAGGAGCGCCATATGGATTTTACAACACAGATTTTGATGGAATGGTTGCGGGAGCCACTGATTTTTATTTTTTTGAGTTATTGTCTTATTTGGGGGCTCATTTTTTGCGGGATGAGCTGATGTTTTCATTGGTACCATTTTGGGGTACATAAGACTTTTTGATCGCTTGGTATTACACTTTTTGTGAGTCAAGGTGAAAAAAAATAGCTGTCTAACATTTTTATTTTTGGAAAGTTTTACACATTAGATTTATTTTTGAACAGAATAAAATCTTTTTTTTGTGTTGCCATTTTTTTATTTTTCGGGCGATTGTCTCAGGTAGGGTATCATTTTTGCGGGACAAGATGACGGTTTGATTGGTACCATTTTGGGTTAAATACGCCTTTTTGATCACCTGCTATTACACTTTTTGTAAGGGAAGGTGACCAAAAAATGGGTGTTTTGGCACTGTTTTTTTGTTGTTGTTTTTTTACTGCGTTCGCCTGGCGGGGTGGATGATGTGATATTTTTATAGAGCCGGTCGATACAGACGTGGCGATACCTAATATGTATACTTTTCTTTTTTCTCATTTTTTTTACAATTTTTTTAAACTTTATTTTGGGAAAAGTGTACTTTTTTTAACTTGAAACTTTTATTTTTTGTAAAACTTTATTTTTTTCACCTTTTTTTCCCACTTTATTTAACCTTTGGGGGTCTGATCCCCTTTACAATGCATTACAATACTTCTGTATTGTAATGCATTGGCTGTAAGTGTATTACTCAATGTAATACACTCACAGTCTGCTTCCTGTGCGATCCAGGGGGCTGGATCGCACAGGCAAGCAGGGATAGCAGCCACGATGCCTAAGGAAGGCATCGGGCTGCTATCCAAGCCATCGGGTCCCCGTCACAGCAGCACGGGGACCCGATGGACTCCCCTTCCTCCCGCCCGCATCGCATGTGCCGCGTTCAGCGCTAACCGCGGCACATCGAGGGTTAATACGCCCGCATCGGTGAAAACACCGATGCGGGCGTACGCAGCAGGGGTCCGGCTACTGGGCACAGCCGGTCCCCCGCAGCTGAACGGGTGGGCGCAGCTCCTGCACCCGCCCGATCAGCGCGCCGTACTAGTATGGTGCTGGGCGGCAACTCACGTCCCGCAACACCGTACATGTACGCCGCTGGGCGGGAAGGGGTTAAAGGGAATGTATCATCAACAAGAGGCATATTATTTTAAACAGATTCATATTTTAATTTCTGGTGTTTTATTTTCAATTTTTAGGTGACCACTATCCATACTATAGAAAATATTATAGAAATTATAGTTGAATAACATTGATTACCTTTCATTAATGGCACCTGCCAAGGGGTAACATACTGTATAATAGGCAGAAAGTTCGTAAAGAAGTTCTCTGTGCTTTTAATATTGAGGACATATCCTCAGGATAGGTCATCACTATCAGATTGGCGGGGGTCCGACACCCAAAACCCCTGTCGATCAGTTGTATGAAAGGAAGTGCCCACAGGGTGCACATGCCGTCTCCCTTCTCTTTTCATGCTCGCTGCTGCTTTACCATAGACACAGCAGCAGTGAGCAGGAAGTGAGAAGGGAGATGACACGTGCACACTGTGTATGCCTTCCCTTTATACAGCTGATTGACGGGGGTGCCAGATGTTGGTCCCCTGCCAATCTGATATTGATGACCTATCCAGAGGATAGATCAACAATATTAAAAGCCTGGAGAACCCCTTTAACCCCTTAGTGACCAGCCTGTGTTTGGCCTTACTGACCAAGCGTTTTTCTTCCTTTTTTCATCGTCGCCTTCTAAGAGCCATAACTTTTTTATTTTTCCATCTATATAGCTGTATGAGGGCTTGTTTTTTTGCAGTAAAAGTTGTAGTTTTTAATGGCACCATTTTGGGGTACACATAACTTTCGGATTAACTTTTATTAACTCTTTCTTGGAGGGAGATGGGAAAAACAGCAATTCTGCTACTTCGTTTTTTACATTATAAATTTTATGGTGTTCATTTTCGAGTATAAATAACATAATATCTTTATTCTCTGGGTCAGTACGATTACAGTGATACCAAATACATATAATTTTTTTTATGTTTTACAACTTTTTGCAATAAAACCCCTTTTTTTAAAAGGAACAAAATGAGCATTATAAAAGAATAAATAAATTCTGTAATTTTTTTTTTTTTTACGGCGTTCACCGTAGGGTATGATTTACATGATATTTATGTAGCCTGGGTCTTTACGGTTGTGGCAATCCTAAACATATGCTACTTGATTTTTTTTTTCAATGGAAAAAATAGCATATTTTTTAATGGAATTTTTTTTATTTAATGAATGTGTTTTTTTTTCTTTTTTTTACCACTTCATAGTCCCACAAGGGGACTATAACAGACAGTATTTTGATTTTGATCCCTATTGTGCATTGCATTTTAGTGGCAATGCTATTCTGACATTGACCAGCCAGAGAGGCGCAGCTTGCAGGAAACTACTTAAAGGGGTTGGCCACCCTAAGTATCAAAAATCCAAAGTTCCCCCAGACAATAGCAAACACTATGAAGTATTTCTCAGGTGACATGTACTGGCTGTACGTCATTTATCTAACCTGTTAACCATGACACACTTCCCTGGAGGAGCTCCCTCAGACAGGCTGTGTGGGAGGAACAGCTGCAAAGTGAAAGTAAAAATCCCAGCATGCACTGCAGCAAGTATGTCTAGAGCAGCAGTCACATGACCTCCCCACCCACCTGTGTTCCCATAGAGACAAGAGCCCCTTAGATAATATCAATAACCCAGTTATCTGTGAATAACTGTTGTACAGACATAGCAATAGAAAGAACGCCCCAGTCCCAACAGTAAAGGAGGGAAGGGGGGTGTTACCCTTTTCATAAATTTGCTGTGGGGCCCAGTCATTTCTAGTTGTGCCACTGGATGTAAGCCAAAAACAGAGTGAGGAGGGGAGTTATCATTTCCCTTGTTAAAAAGTGGCGTTAAAAAGTTGCAAACTATGGGACAGATTTATCAAAACTGGTGTAAAGGAAAACTGGCTTGGTTGCCCATAGCAACCAATCAGATTCCACCTTTTATTTTTCAAAGCTCCTTTGGAAAATGAGAGGTGGAATCTGATTGGTTGCTATGGGCAACTAAGCCAGTTTTCCTTTACAGCAGTTTTAATAAATCTCCCTCTATGTGTTTGCAAATTTTTAACTGCGCTTTTTTTTTTTTTTTTAAAGGGCGTGACAATGGCAGAGACAGGGCGTGACCAGTCACTCCAACAAATTTATGTTAATTTTCACCAGTTTTCTGACTCAAATAAAGCCAGAAATCTATGGCAGCTCTGAGCTGTCATAGATTTCTGTTTAGGTGCACGGACTGCACAAATCGATCCTCTGACATACAGAGGAGCCTCCTGTCTATCATCACACGACCTGCTCCCAGCTGACAGCCCATCAATCATCTATGAATATATGACTACCCTTCATCTGGGAAAAAAGGGAAAATGAGTGTACTGTAGTCAAATAGCTATATATAACGTACAGGGGGGTCACAAGTCACTATATATAAAGTACAGGAGTTCACACATCACTATATATAATGTACAGGGGGTCACACATCACTATATATAATGTACAGGAGTTCACACATCACTATATATAATGTACAGGGGGTCACACGGCACTATACATAGTGTACAGGGGGTCACACATCACTATATACAGTGTACAGGGGGTCACACATCATTATATATAATGTACAGGGGGTCACACATCTGTATATACAATATAAAGGGGGTCACTGTACAGGGGTTCACAGATCTCTGTATGCAGTGGTGGGGGGTCACACATCAGTATTTACAGTGTATGGTGGTGGGGTCAACTATTACTGTATACAGGGGGTCACACATCACTATATACAGTATAAAGTGGTGATCACATATCACTGTATTGGGGGCATCATATATCACTATATACAGTATGCAGGAAGGAGAGGGCACATATTTACAGATGACATCAGTGACTGCTGCTGATATCACTGACCTCAGCCATACTGACAGCTCAGAAGGGGTTAAAGCTCCTGACCTGTTGGTCTGGTTGGAATAAACATGTCTGTGATAAGATCACATTGCAGAGTGGTCATAGACAGGACAGACACTAGGATTGCTCACACTTTGTTGTCCACAGCACCTTCCTGGCTCTGCAGTCAGTGAGGTCCATCACAGCTTCTCCTCAGTCTTTCTTCCTCTTGCAAAGTTTCTTTATTTCAGCTTCTAACAAGTTTCTCTGCTAAGCCCCTTCAGCCCTGTATAGTCAGAACTGCAGTCACAGCAGAAGGAAACTTCTCTGACACAAGCAGGGTGCCTTTAGGACCCAGGAGCAGCACACTCCTTCCATGAACTAGTGCACGTGCAGGCATGGACGAGACAGGCAGGTGTGAGAGCAGCACAGAGGGGGCGTGGCTGCCAATAGCAAGCAAACCAGGCAGATTTGCTGCAGAAGATATATGAGGAAGTTTATTGTCTCCCTGCTTTCTTTAGAGTTTTAATAAGTGCTAACAAAGTGGCCAACCTCTTTAAGGCTGGTCTGGGGCCTACATGAAACCCCCGCCAGCCTTCACCCATCAGCGCCCAGCGATCGCATTTGCGGGGTGCTGATGGGAGACAGAGGGAGTCCGCTCCCTTTGTCACCGCTTTACATGCGGCGGGCACCATTGCCCGCGAAATGTAAAGTGTTAAACAGCCCGGATGAACACTCCTGCCGGTCCGGGATGTTAGAGCAGGGCCATGGCTGTCATATGAGAGCCAGGGCCCCCGCTCCCCGCTGCATGGGGGACCTATGCAGGGCTTAGACTGCGCAGCCGTAAAAAAGCGCAGGCCCAGCCTAAGACCCCTTAGTGACCACTGTAAAAACATGTATGGGTGGTCAGTAAGGGGTTAATGTATTGGAAGCAGGAA
The DNA here is from genome assembly GCA_900303285.1 of Rhinella marina. NCBI lineage: Eukaryota > Metazoa > Chordata > Amphibia > Anura > Bufonidae > Rhinella > Rhinella marina. The sequence goes on from ONZH01014423.1 coordinate 12,997, forward strand.
AAATGCACAAGCATTGACAAGGACCAAATTGTGATAAGATGATTAGATCATCTTCAAAATGGCAGGTCTTGTGGGGTCTTCCTGATATTCAGTGGTTTTTAGTGCCTACCAAAAGTGATTCACAGAAGGACAGCTAGTGAACAGGTGACAGGGTCATGGGCACAAAAACTCATAGATGCACATGCCCATCTGATCCAATATCACAGTAGAGCTACTGTAAACCAAACTGCTGAAAAAGTTAAAGCTGACTATAATAGAAAGCTGTCAAAACACACAATAGTGCACATGAGACTGTGTAGCTGCACACCAGTTATGCCCATGCTGACCCCTGTCCAGTTCAGAAAGCACCTACAATGGTCATGTGAGCATCAGAAGTGGACCATGGGGCAATGTAAGAAAGTGGCTTGGCCCAGTCACATTTTCTTTTGCACAATGTGGTTGGCTGGGTTCATGTGAGTTGCTTATCCAGGAAAGAGATAGCTCTGTGCAAAGAGGAAGGAAACTATTCATGTGGATGTTACTTGGATACATATCAAGTACAATTCTTTATGGCAATGGTATTTCCTAATGGCAGTGGCCTTTTCAGTAGGATAATGAGTAATGTTGAGCGAGCATGCTCGGCTGAACTCGCTGTTCAGCCGAGCATGCCTATGCTCGGGTTCGCTCGGTGTTCGGCCGAACACCGAGTGTACTCGAGCGCAATGCTCGAGTTTCTTCCCTGCTCTGTAATGTTGATTTGTACGCTAATGCGTACGAATTTGTATGCTAATGTGTACGAATTTGTGTGCTAATGCGTACAAATTCAGTTAATTAGCATACTTTTACGAGTGAAAGGAGTAAAAGAGGAGAAGTCGCGATTCTGACCTTTTTCTATTAACCAGACACCCTCCCCTCTTCTGAGCGGGAGGTGCCCGGTTTAGTCCCGTTGACTAACATTATGCTCGGGTGCTCGGCCGAGCACTCGAGCAACCCCTAGTGCTCGGCCAGAGCACCCGAGCATACAAGCACAAAGCTGCTCACTCAACACTAATAATAAGCCATGACACAGTACATGAATGGTTTGAGAAACGTTCAGTGTGTTGACTTGGCTGCCAAATTCCTCAGATCTCAATCCGATGTGGTGGAAATCGAGTCCAATACATGGAGACCCCTCACCTCACAGCTTTCAAGGCTTAAAGAGGTCCTGTCACATCTTCTGACATGATGAGTTCAAAAGACGAAAAGGCAGAAAAACTGAACTCATCATAAAAGTAGGACCATGGTCGGGAAACCACTTTAGTACAGCATTGCATATTCGACAGCTTTTTAACAGAGTTGTGTCTGACCAACACAACCTTATTCAGTATGCAGCTTTATCCCATGCTTGCTTTCTTTTTATGTGGGACTCTACATCATGGGATATGGTTTCTCTACCATTCTGCTCACCACTTCTGACATGTCTGTTTTAATAAATACTCACATTCTCTATGCACTAACAATTTATCTATTCTATTAATCTGCTGTGCCATTATCCCTACAGGAAGTTTAGGAATTGGCAGCAGATGGCAATAAAGTCCAACTAGTTGTTATCAGTTGGGTGTGTGTACTTGCACAGTCTACAACCTGCTGCACTGATTGGATAATGTCAGACTATGCAGGGACACACCCCAACTGGTAACACCCAGTTGTATCTTTATTGCACACACAGATAAGGCCTTGTATGCATTTTGCTCTTTTTTTCTGGTGCTGTCCTTCATCGGATCCTAGAGACTTTAATAATCTAGATTTTTTTTCTGCCATTTAACTCCTATTAATTTAAAATGTGCGCGCATGCACGCACACCTTTCTGTACTGTTTATACAGACATTGGGGCAGATTCACTAATCCTAGATATGGTATAAACTTTGACAGGCTGTCTAGACCTGCACCAGATTTAGGCTAGTTTCACACTAGTGCTAGACTGGCAGTCTATTCCGGCAAGGAGCAGTCTGCTAGAGATGTCTGGATCCAGCATTGCCAAACGTTACCTGATACCCGCTGGCCCCATTAACTATAATAGGGACAGGTGGAGATCTGGCCGCAACCTGGCAAATATGCCAAAAATCACACACAGCGGTTTTCATCCGTCTTATTCTCGGCATATTTGCCATTTTAAGAAGGAAGTATATGCCTACCCCATAGCTGCCCTCAAGGAATTTTTAAAAATCAAACATAAATAACTACAACATTTAAACATCACAAACATATTGGGATAACTTTATTAATACTGTCTAAAGTTAGAAGCGATAGACATCGATGAACATGTTTTTTTTTTTATTATTGCATGCATTTTAACAAATAAAAGTTTTGCAGTTGGTCTTTATTAAAGTGTTCTATCATTTTTGTAGAGTTTTCATGTAATACACTACAACACAGACTACTTGATCTTGTTTCATACAAAATCACAGTAACTCTCTGACAGCTCTGCCTGCTGCCCCTCTCTTGGCTTTCCTGAAGCCATTTGATTTACATATATTTTATTCTTTTTATATTTTAGCTTATATTATTGTGCAGTAATTTGAAATAATTTTCTAAAGTGTTCATAGCATTTAACACAGCGTAAAACTGGGCTGGACAGGTAGAAGATGCACCCAATTTGTTACAGTAGTGCACATTTGCTGACAGATTTGGTGTATTTCAATGTTAGAAACTTTTCTCTTATCTTTATGCTGCCACTTAGTTTCTGAGCCAAAAATATGTTGACCAAAAACTTTTGGCTTAGCGATAACTCTATGGACATTATCCTGGACTTTGCTGAGGAGAATTCCCCAGACCGCTATCTTTTGCAATAGTCTCATTGTGGTTGGAGTTGGTACGGTACATGGGTAGTCATGGGTAGACTTAGAACCTTAAAGCTCAGGCACCCTACCACAAGGAAGGACAGACAGCCATAGGCTGGGGAAGAAATTGGACGTGTGTTCACTGGACCTTTAAGAAGCAGAGAGTGAGCACACACCCTATGGGACAAGCCTGGGGCCTTCACACAGGAGCACAGGCTGCATCCTGCAGAAAGCACAGGAGAAGCTGCCAACCAGATGAGAAGGACAGACCGCCAACGTAATTGAAACAGTAGCTGGGCGAGTATCGCTGTGCCCATGCCCAAAGAGGAACGGGCCAGCAGCGGGCATGGGATGCCAGCACAACATAGGAAAAATATAAATTGGTCTAATCTGTGCCACTTCTGTGCTCCAGAATTGTGGGGTTCATAAACGCATCCAAAAGGTAGAAAAAAGCTGGCCATTTCCACATTCCACTTTAAAACCGAGAAATATTCAGGATGTTGGAGATAGTCATTCTTTTTAGCACATCTGAATAATAAGTGTATGTAAAATGAGTGCAAAAATGCCAAGAAAAAGCACACTTCTAGTAAATGTGGGCCAATCTCTTCTACACACTTTCATCTAATGAAATGAAAATTAAATGCATACAACATTTATTTTAATACACAGCTACTTTACAGTGAAAATTGTAAAAAACATATTGAATTGTAGTGTACAGTGGAGCTGCTTGAGAGCCTAAAAATCATTAAATAAGTTCATATTTTAGGGACACAAAACGAAATATTCTGTCGCTGTAGCATGTCATGACGTGAAAACAGATAATTACCGCATGCATCCAATTACTGAGAAACAGTGCAGAATCACCTAGAAACTCGTGTCGACCTTTGTCATATAATGATTTTTCTCAGCTTGTTGAGACAAAAACTAGCTCACTAACAACCATTTATTACAAACGCCGTAGCTATCATTGTGAATGAATCTATAAATGCTGTAAATGTTTTCCATCCATTGTTTGGTAATGTTATTTTTATCTGACCACGGTTTACCAGGGCACATAGTTTATTATAGATTATTGCACCTACACATAGTGTTCTCCAAGCATAACAAATTATTTGATGTGAAATTATACTCATGGGATTATAATGTGAGTTTGATATTGTGGTTAATGTCTAGTAACTGTGTCAGTAGCAGAGTATCTGGAGGAAACGCATACAAACTCTATGCAGATGTTGTCCTTGGTAAGATTTGAACCTAGAATCCCACTGCTACAAGGCACCTGTGCACTTCTGTCTCCTCCTTAGGGTCTTCAGCTTTCACTGACAGCCAGGGACCCGACTTGCTCCTGCTAGATTGCTGGAGCTTTAATCCGGCAACGTACATATACAGTGTTCCGGATTGAAGACCATGTACAGTTCTTGCTCGCAAATGGGTTAACCGTTACATATACTATCCAGGATAAATGTAATTTCACGGGTCTTCTAGTTTTTCATGGTTGTTCCTTCACATGATATGTTGATTGGCAGCTACAACTAATTTTAGAACAGGGGACCTGTGGGAATCACCACTTGCAAAGACCAATGAGAGGCTACACTTGAGATTAATTCAGTGGAACCTATACACTGCTCAGTCCGTTTGAAGAATGTTATATTAGCATTATATAATAAAATGTATAATGGTCCCCTATAGGAGACTCAATTACCATTATGATTTTACACAGTCCCTACAAGTTGTTATGCAAAGGAAAATGTGACTATGTATAGTTAAAGGCTATGTACACCTTTGCGGGCATTGTTTTTATTATTGCATTGTATTCATTTTGAGCTAAAAATACTTTTTAATGGGCCTTTATTAAAAAAAAAATATGGTGTCCTTTTTTTCTGTGCAGATATTCTAGTAGCTTTGGATTTTCTGTCTTTTCCATCAGACCAAGAGCTGATGGACTCCTTATTTCTGCTTTCTGACCTCCTAAACACTCATTATAGCTCAGTTCTTATCTTACTGATAAGAATGTGGCTTAATTAAGTGTTTATGACCTCTCAGTAGTTTAGAGATAAGGTTTATTAAATGGCCAACACAAAATGAGAGTGGCAAAATGAGATAGCAGTTACACAGCTAGAAAAACAGTCAACTCTTTGTGACAGAATGGCTCAATATTTTTTAATAAAAGCCAACTGAAAAAATGATTTAAAAAAAAGAGTAAAATACAATAATAAAAAAAATGCCTCTGAAGGTGTATATAGCCTTTACAGACTATGGACACCTTTGTGGGATTTGTACTTTCCTAACAGATCATAAACACTCATTTAAAAAGGCATCCCCAGTGGTGTTCATAGCCTTTAACAAATAATTTATATGTAAATTTAGGAACCTAGGAATGGAAATCAAATGTCATCCTTAAGGGTTAAATATAAAATATTGAGTAAAACGACATGGAAAACATGAATATTATTGGATAGTAATCAGAATTGTAGCAACCAATGCCAGACAGCTGATGAAAAGGCAAATAGATGCAAAGATGGGCGATCAACATCAACGTTTTTCACTGCCTTTCTGGGGCCATAACGTTTTTACTTTTCTGTTCATATAGCCTTGTTTTTGCGGGACAAGTTGCATTTCCTAATTCTACTATTTAATATTGCATACAATGAAGTGGGGAGCTGGAAGAAAATTCCAAATGGAGCGAAATTAGGGTTTTATTTTTACAGCATTCCCTATACGGTAAAACTGTCCTGCTACTTTCATTCTCCAGTTTAGTATATGTATTGTTTTTATTGTGGTTTTATAGAGGAAAAAAAAATAAAAACCTCGAAAAAGATATTTATTTTTCTTTTCATCACCATATTCTGACCCCTATAACTTTTTTGTACTTGTATGTGTATGGAGCTGTGTGAGGGCTCATTTTTTCCAGAGCCATCTGTACTTTTCATTGATACCATTTTCATTTACATTTAGTTTTACATTTTGGGGAAAGGGGGTGATTTTTTAAATTTTTTAAAAAAAAAACTTTTTTACACTTTTTTTATAGTTTCCATAAGAAACTAAAACAAGCAATCATCGGATTGCTTTTCTCATACACTCCAATGCCTTAGCATTTAAAACAGCAGGTACCCGACGGCTATTGCGCCTGCTCACTTCGTGAATGAGCGTCATCTTTAAAGTCCCAGCCACCGCTGTACATGTACGCCGCTGGTTGTGGAGGGGTTAAAGGCCTGTGACTATGATGTATATAGAGGAATGAAGTTTTCACCATAAACAGAACAGACATTTCTTTTCTCTTATAGCAGTGAGACTACAGTGTGTTAGTAGTAATGTCAGATCAATTGAACTTGTATATTCTCTTGAACATATTTATTATAAGAGATTAGGATAAATAGATTATGATGACTGAAGAATGGGTCACCAGTATTTAATATAGGAGATTTCTTGTTCATTCTAATTGAGAAAGCCAGTCAGATGACTAGCAAAACGTCTTCAAGAGACAATACAAGTCCAGTTGATCTGACGTATTATTATTGATACTGTACAGTCATGGCCAAAAGTTTTGAGAATGATACAAATATTAATTTTTACAAAGTCTACTGCTTCGGTTTTTATAATGGCAATTTGCATATACTCCAGAATGTTATAAAGAGTGATCAGCTTAACAGCAATTACTTGCAAAGTCAATATTTGCCTAGAAAATGAACTTTATCCCCCAAAACACATTTCAACATCATTGCAGCCCTGCCTTAAAAGGACCAGCTAACATCGTTTCAGTGATTGCTCCATTAACACAGGTGTGGGTGTTGATGAGGACAGGGCTGGAGATCAATCTGTCATGATTAAGTAAGAATGACACCACTGGACACTTTAAAAGGAGGCTGGTGCTTGGCATCATTGTTTCTCTTCTGTTAACCATGGTTATCGCTAAAGAAACACGTGCAGTCATCATTGCACTGCACAAAAATGGCCTAACAGGGAAGAGTATTGCAGCTAGAAAGATTGCACCTCAGTCAACAATCTATCGCATCATCAAGAACTTCAAGGACAGAGGTTCCATTGTTGCCAAAAAGGCTCCAGGGCGCCCAAGAAAGACCAGCAAGCGCCAGGACCGTCTCTTAAAAGTGTTTCAGCTGCGGGATCGGGCTACCAGCAGTGCAGAGCTTGCTCAGGAATGGCAGCAGGCAGGTGTGAGTGCATCTGCATGCACTGTGAGGCGGAGACTCTTGGAGCAAGGCCTGGTCTCAAGGAGGGCAGCAAAGAAGCCACTTCTCTCCAGAAAAAACATCAGGGACAGACTGATATTCTGCACAAGGTACAGGGAGTGGACTGCTGAGGACTGGGTTAAAGTCATTTTCTCTGATGAATCCCCTTTTCGATTGTTTGGGACATCTGGAAAACAGCTTATTCGGAGAAGACAAGGTGAGCGCTACCACCAGTCTTGTCTCATGCCAACTGTAAAGCATCCTGAAACCATTCATGTGTCGGGTTGCTTCTCAGCCAAGGGAATCGGCTCTCTCACAGTCTTGCCTAAAAACACAGCCATGAATAAAGAATGGTACCAGAATGTCCTCCGAGAGCAACTTCTCCCAACCGTCCAAGAGCAGTTTGGCGATCAACAATGCCTTTTCCAGCATGATGGAGCACCTTGCCATAAAGCAAAGGTGATAACTAAATGGCTCAGGGAACAAAACATAGAGATTTTGGGTCCATGGCCTGGAAACTCCCCAGATCTTAATCCCATTGAGAACTTGTGGTCAATCATCAAGAGACGGGTGGACAAACAAAAACCTACAAATTCTGACAAAATGCAAGCATTGATTGTGCAAGAATGGACCGCTATCAGTCAGGATTTGGTCCAGAAGTTGATTGAGAGCATGCCAGGGAGAATTGCAGAGGTCCTGAAGAAGAAGGGTCAACACTGCAAATATTGACTTGCTGCATTAACTCATTCTAACTGTCAATATAAGCTTTTGTTATTCATAATATGATTGCAATTATATTTCTGTATGTGATAAAAACATCTGACAAACACACATAAAAACCAGAGGGCAGCAGATCATGTGAAAATATAATATTTGTGTCATTCTCAAAACTTTTGGCCATGACTGTATACTACTGATATACCATGGATAAATGAGAACCTTAACAGACATGGTGAGACTGCTGAACTTCCTTTCAGGATGCTGCAATGGTTGATTCACTGAGATTTCCTGTATTAATTTGACAGTGAAAAATATGTCAATGTTGACTGAACTGCAGCCATTAGCTACAGATGTAGTGTCACGACAGGGGGGAACACAAGGGATAGTGTGCCCTGTCTGAACCCCACCTCTTTCCCTGCCTACTTACAGTAGATGCCCTAGGCGACAAAACCGTAACTTGGAGACAGTCCCTATGCTGAGTACGTGCACAGGGAAGGGAAGGGAACACAGGGAAAGACGAACACAGACAGAAACAAACACAACAGCAGAATCGTCAGCAAGCCAAGTCAAGAACAGGAGGTCACGTCAAATACCGAGGAGAATCACAAAAGCGTAGTCTAAGTCCAAAGCCAAAATCCAATACACCAATAATCCAACAGCAAGGTCCAACACACAGCACTGATCTCAGAAGACTAATCACAGGCATCTGAGTGAGGCAGTTGCCATCTTTAAATAGCCCGCCCAGGATCATGTGATGTGGCCAGCATCACATGACCTGAGGCGGAGCAAGCTGTCCAAACAATATGTAAAGTAGCCATGTGGTGTGATCAGCACCACATGGCTAAACCCAAACAGAGAATTAACTCATGAAGTGCTGGCTGACAAGACCAGCACTTCAATTCCCTATTGCTCGTCTCTAGGGGGCGGAGAGGTCCGGCGACGTCGTGCAGAGGGAGCACGACGCCGACCTCGCGTGACAGTACCCCCCCCTTCATGAGGGGCCACCGGACCCTTACCAGCGGGAGCAGGCTTATCGGGATGCTGCAGATGGAACTTTCGATGAGCGAGTCTGCATGCATCCTGGTCAACGGTACCCAAGACCTGTCCTCAGGACCGAACCCCTTCCAATGTACGAGGTACTGGAAGGAATTCCGGACCCTTCTCACATCCACAATTCTGGCAATCTCATGCTCCATTTGTCCTGCTACCTCAACCGGAGGCGGAGACTGTTCCTCAGGACCAACGGGAGCAACATAACGTTTGAGCAAAGACACATGAAAAACATTATGAACACGAAGGGAGTCGGGTAAACATAACCTAAAAGAAACCGGATTGATCACCTTGGTGATCCTGTAAGGACCAATGAAGCGAGGTGCAAACTTGTAGGATGGTACCCTCATGTTGAGATTTTTAGTCGATAACCATACCTTATCCCCAACCTTAAAATTCACACCCTTAGAACGTTTTCTATCAGCCTTAGCTTTTTGAACTCCTTGGGCCTTTTCCAGGTTCGACTGAACCTGTGCCCAAACTGTGCACAGTTCTTGAGAAAAATCATTGACATCTGGGACAACCGACGCAGATGGGGAAAAGGAGCTAAAGCGTGGATGAAAACCCATATTGCAGAAAAACGGCGACATCCCAGAGGATGAATTAACACGATTATTAATTGCAAATTCAGCCAGAGACAGGAATCTGGCCCACACATGTTGGTTATCAGAAACATAACATCTAAGATATTGCTCAACGGATTGGTTAAGACGTTCAGTCTGACCATTGGTCTCCGGATGAAAGGCTGATGAAAAGGACAAAGAGATACCAATCTTATTACAGAACGCCCTCCAGAACCTAGACACAAACTGTACTCCCCTATCAGAAACGATATTCTCAGGAACACCATGTAGTTTGACAATATTATCAATGAACACGGACGCCAAGACCTTCGCAGAGGGTAATTTACACAAAGGAATAAAATGACACATTTTGCTGAATCTGTCAACCACCACAAATATCACGGTTTTACCCTCAGAGCACGGCAAGTCCGTGATAAAGTCCATGGACAGATGTGACCAAGGTCTACTAGGTATGGGTAAAGGATGTAACTCACCCATAGGTCGTGTCTTGGAATTCTTGGACCTGGCACAAGTGTTACACGCAGTTACAAAAGCCTGAACATCTCTGGAGATTGACGGCCACCAATACTGCCTAGAGACCAACTCCTTGGTGGCATTGATGCCAGGATGTCCACACAAAACAGGATTATGGCACTCACCCAGCAGTCGCAACCGCAAATGAGCCGGCACAAACAATTTGTCATTGGGGGTACCAATGGGAGCAAGATGTTGTCCTGCCGAGATTTCAGAAGCGAGGTCAGATGAGGTAGCGGCCACGATGATATCAGCTGGCAGGATGGGCTCAGGAGGGACGTCAGGAGGCTGATACGCCTGGAAACTTCGGGATAAGGCATCGGCCTTAACGTTCTTGCTCCCGGGTCTGAAGGTAACACAAAAATCAAAACGAGTAAAGAACAAAGCCCACCTCGCCTGTCTAGGATTCAATCGCTTAGCCGATTCTAGAAACATTAAATTCTTATGATCCGTGAGGACCGTAATGCGGTGAAATGCCCCTTCTAAAAAATGACGCCATTCCTCAAATGCCCACTTGATTGCAAGTAACTCCCTATTCCCAATATCATAATTCCTCTCGGCAGGAGAGAACTTGCGGGAGAAGAAGGCGCATGGCATAAGATTAGTTAAGGTGGAAGACCCCTGGGACAGTACAGCCCCCACACCATCCTCAGACGCATCCACCTCAACTACAAAAGGCTTACTTTGATCAGGCTGGACCAACACAGGAGCATTAATAAAACACTGCTTTAACCTTTCAAAGGCCTCAATTGCTGCAGGGGGCCAATTGACCAGATCAGCCCCCTTGCGAGTCAAATCCGTAATGGGTTTGGCTACCACTGAAAAATTTTTGACAAATTTACGATAAAAATTAGCAAACCCCAGAAATCGCTGGAGCGCCTTCAAAGAGGAAGGTCGCACCCAATCCACAATGGCCTGTACTTTAACTGGGTCCATTTTGAAAGAAAAAGGGGTGAGAATGTATCCCAAAAAGGCCACTTCCTGAACACCAAAGGTACACTTTTCCCCTTTAACAAACAACTTGTTTTCACGCAACACCTCCAGCACTTGCCTAGTGTGAGATACGTGACTCTCCCAGTCTGCAGAAAAAATCAGGATGTCATCAATATAGACAATTACAAATTTCCCAATAAATGGTCTAAAAATGTCATTGACAAAGTTTTGGAAAGTTGCCGGAGCGTTACTTAACCCAAAAGGCATTACCAAGTACTCATAATGACCCTCCGGGGTATTAAACGCAGTTTTCCATTCGTCCCCCTCACGAATCCTGATTAGGTTGTATGCCCCCTTCAAATCCAGCTTGGTGAACCAACAGGCCCCCTGGACCTGATTCAGCAAGTCAGGAATAAGGGGCAACGGGTATCTGTTTTTAACAGTGATTTTATTGAGCTCCCTGTAATCGATACAGGGCCTCAATCCTCCATCCTTTTTACCAACAAAGAAAAAACCTGCCCCCATGGGAGAAACTGAAGGCCGGATGTGACCCTTGGCCAGACTCTCTTGAGATAATCCCTCATGGACTGACGTTCAGGAGTAGAGAGATTATAAATGCGACCTTTGGGATATTTGGATCCCTCAATAAGGTCGATGGCGCAATCATATTGCCGGTGAGGAGGGAGGAACTCAGTCTCGGACATGGAAAACACGTCCGAAAAATCGCCAATATACTTGGGCAAGGAAAGAGACTCAGTGGTACCTCCCAACTGCAATACTGATCTACAACATTTGTCACAATTCATTCCCCATTTTTCCAATTCACCTACCGACCAGTTGATCACAGGGTTGTGGTCCTGTAACCAAGGCAGACCTAAAACAAGGTCAGCAGGTAAATCCTTTAATACAAGGAAGGAGCAAGTCTCAGTATGGGTAATTCCTACAGTTAATACAACCTCAGGAGTACAAAACTCCACTCTCCAATTATTCAATGGAGTGGAATCCAGTGCGATAATTTGAATTACCTCCCTTAAAGGAATTATAGGCACACCCACAGATTGCACAAAATCATAATCAATAAAATTAGCAGCAGAACCTGAATCCACAAATGCTTCACCGGATCTCTTGAGTTGGTTATAAGAAATGGAAATAGGTAACAAGATTTTCTTTCTTACCACCGCAGGGAGTACCTTACTTCCAGGAACAGACCTTTTTGAGAGCAGAAGTCTCGGACACTGCTGGAGCCAGTGGTTCATCTCACCGCAGTAAAAACAGGCCCCTCTCAGGCGTCTCTGATCCCTCATAGTAACTCCCAACTGCATAGGCTCCTCCTGGACGTTGATAGGAGACGGGCTCTGAAGAGGAACTTCGGACAACACGGCAACTTGAGGGGCAACAGAACGTTCCTTTTGTCTCTCCCTAAACCGTCGGTCAAGTTTGATAACTAAGGTCATAGTCGCCTCTAAGGTGTCAGGAGTAGGATAACTAACTAGTAAATCCTTCAGATGGTCAGACAGTCCCACCCTAAACTGGCTTCTCAAAGCAGGGTCATTCCATTTAGAGGACACACACCATTTTCTGAACTCAGCACAGTAATCCTCAACTGGACGGTTACCCTGCCGAATGTCTCTGAGCTGAGTTTCAGCTACAGCGGCCAAGTCAGGTTCTTCATATAAAAGACCTAGGGCCCGGAAAAAAGCCTCCACAGACAATAGACAAGGGGAGTCAGGTGGCAATGAGAAAGCCCACTCCTGCGGATCACCTTGCAGCAAGGAAATAATTATTCCTACCCGCTGCTGCTCAGAACCCGAGGAGTGTGAGCGTAAACGGAAATATAATTTACAACTTTCCTTAAAGGAACGGAAAGTCCTTCGGTCCCCAGAAAACCGATCGAGCAATTTTACATGGGGTTCAATATTGGGGTTTGGCATGGAGGGAACGACTGCGGGTGCAGTCCGCAGCTGCTCCTGATGTTGGAGTCTCCCGGCCAAATCCTGGATCATCTGAGCCATGTTACTCATCTGGTCCGTGAGTACTCGCAACGGCTCCATTAGGTATGGCCTGTGATTCTGTCACGACAGGGGGAACACAAGGGATAGTGTGCCCTGTCTGAACCCCACCTCTTTCCCTGCCTACTTACAGTAGATGCCCTAGGCGACAAAACCGTAACTTGGAGACAGTCCCTATGCTGAGTACGTGCACAGGGAAGGAAGGGAACACAGGGAAAGACGAACACAGACAGAAACAAACACAACAGCAGAATCGTCAGCAAGCCAAGTCAAGAACAGGAGGTCACGTCAAATACCGAGGAGAATCACAAAAGCGTAGTCTAAGTCCAAAGCCAAAATCCAATACACCAATAATCCAACAGCAAGGTCCAACACACAGCACTGATCTCAGAAGACTAATCACAGGCATCTGAGTGAGGCAGTTGCCATCTTTAAATAGCCCGCTCAGGATCATGTGATGTGGCCAGCATCACATGACCTGAGGCGGAGCAAGCTGTCCAAACAATATGTAAAGTAGCCATGTGGTGTGATCAGCACCACATGGCTAAACCCAAACAGAGAATTAACTCATGAAGTGCTGGCTGACAAGACCAGCACTTCAATTCCCTATTGCTCGTCTCTAGGGGGCGGAGAGGTCCGGCGACGTCGTGCAGAGGGAGCACGACGCCGACCTCGCGTGACATGTAGCTGGGTTAACACACAAACTCTTAACTCAAATTTCTTAACTCATCGCATTATTTTGAAACAAAAGCCATTGAAAAGCAATTGAAAGTGTTTGCTTAACTCATTTAGTTTAGATAACACATCTCATATGTATTTTGCAGTCCACAAAAAACGGATCCGCAAAAAATACGGATGACATCCGTGTGCATTCCGTATTTTGTGGAATGGAACAGCTGGCCCCTAATAGAACAGTACTACCCTTGTCCATAATGCGGACAATAATAGGACATATTCTATTTTTTTGCGGAACGGAAAAACGGACATACGGAAATGGAATGCACATTGAGTAACTTCGTTTTTTTGCGGACCCATTGAAATGAATAGTTCCGCATACGGTCCGCAAAAAAAAACGGAATGGACACGGAAATAAAATATGTTTGTGTGCATGAGACCTTACAAAGAATAAATATAATACCAGTGTCACCTGCTGTCTTACTGGACTTTGTTTTGGTGTACCGTAGGTTTACATTTACTACTTTGCTGGGAATGAATCAGTCTGATCCCAGCACATTAGACAGATGTTCTCAATGTCTTGGTGCTGTGAGTGTATAAATTATACTTTATTTAGCTTCTGATGCTGTATTTTCATTAAGTTAAACCAGAGCGCACAAGCTGTATTGATATTTCTAAAATGTCTGCCTTAGTTTGATGAAATTACCACTGAACTCCAATAAAGAAGATAAACTAGTCCTTAGTGAGGGATTGTTCTCCCCTAACATTATACCACGTATGCTATAAGAAGGTTTAACAAGTTGTTGGAAACTATCATTTCAAGTTGCAGTCATAATAAAATGAAAAAACAGGATCAGACATTACCAGCATGATTCAGTTTAAAGAGATTAAATGGGTTTTCTGGGTACACACACACACACACAAAAATAGCACTAGCATTGAACCATAGTGCATTATATAAATCAAATGCTGAACTTTAGAGTGCATTTTTACTCCTTCAGCATAATTGTGATCTGCACCCTGTGTTTTTATCCCAGCGCAAGACTCATAGTGAGTGTCTGTAGCATCACTTCTCTGTCTCTCCTTCCCCTCCCAGCTGGAACATCACAGATCCAAGCAGGTCCTGGCATTATCATTAGTATTCACTAATGAATGCGTGTTGTATAAGGATTGAGGGAGGGGCCCTCTTCCAGCACATAGACTTTTACTAAGCCTTCATCAAGATTTGAACTCCAGACCTTCTGCATGACATACAAAAGAGTTACCATTAGGCCCCTTGCAGACGAGCGGGAGACACACGCGTCTCCCATAGAGATGAGCGAGCACTAAAATGCTCGGGTGCTCGTTATTCGAGTCGAACTTTTCCCGATGCTCGGGTGCTCGTTTCGAATAACGAACCCCATTGAAGTCAATGGGAGACTCGAGCATTTTTGCAGGGGACCAAGGCTCTGCCTAGGGAAGGCTGGGTGAAAACCTGGAAACCTCAGAAAATGATGGAAACACCACGGAAATGGACAGGAAACAGCAGGGGCAGCATGCATGGATGCCTCTGAGGCTGCCTAATCCCACCATTACCCCAAATTCTCAGGCAACAGCCTGGTGGTTACCCTCATGGCAATTGTGCTCACCCAGACCAAGAAAGGCGAGGCAAATACCCATCACATGTTAGGGAAGCACCCAACTAGGTGCAACGAAGGTCCATCACCGCCTGCAGGTGACACCACTGCTCATGCTGGCACTGCTGTGCTATCCCCCTCCCCACGACGCAGGCATAAGCCTGACACATCATGCTGACAGCGTAGTGACACCAACAAGTGACCAAGTTAGATTGAGGTAGCAGTCAAATGTCTGTAGGCGAGCCTCCAAAAAATTTGTTTTGGAGTGTCCGAAGTTGACCCTCCTAAAAAATTGTTTAGGAGTGTCTGTAGTTGACCCTTCTGTAAAATATTTTATTTGTTTTCCCTGTTATTAGTTAATGTACAACCCATGGCTGGCATGGTGGGAATATATAGGTTTTGCGTCACAGACGGTCCACTGCACCGTTTCTTCATCATTGCCAATTACTTTTTCACTAACTGTTGTCTGGCAATGATAAAGGGTAAGGTGAATCCACTGCGGAAGAAAAGTGTCATCCTCCTACAATTCTACACTTGCTCTCAATTGAAAAGGGGATGTTCTCGCCGTGGCCTTCCTCATAGTGGCCGCTTCTGCGGACGACAGAGGTGGTGTACCTACTGACAGCCTGACCGAACACGATGGCAGACGGGGAGACACTCCCTCATGTAAAATTGTTTAGGAGTGTCTGTAGTTGACCCTTCTGTAAAATATTTTATTTGTTATCCCTGTTATTAGTTAATGTACAACCCATGGCTGGCATGGTGGGAATATATAGGGAAGCACCCAACTAGGTGCAATGAAGGTCCATCACCCATGCCAATGCTGGCACTGCTCTCCTATCCCCAGCCACACGATGCAGGCATAAGCCTGACACAGCATGGCGGTGACACCAACAAGTGACCAAGTTACATGAGGTAGCAGGCGAGCCACCCAAAAATTTAGCCAGACGCAGCATGGCTATCAATTGTCGAAATGTTGGCTGACATCAAGTTTAGTATCTGTTCTTATCAGTTGCTGTGGCTGTTGGTGGTAAAGTGGTGAGCATAGCTGCTTCCCAAGCAGTTGACCCGGGTTCGATTCCCATCTATCGCAGGAGGCAATTGAAAGAAGCAAATAAAAATCAGTACAATATCTAATACGTCCCCTACCCGGGTAAATTGTTTGGAGAGAGGGCCTGTAGGTGGGGGGCAGGCTGGGGGGAAGGAGATTGAGCTGGAAGAGCCAGAGGAGTGCCCCCTGGGCTAGCGTGTGTGGTGGTGACAACAGCCGGATGGAGTTCGAATGATGACTCCGGACCCCAACTTAAAAATTTAGCATCAACCGGTACTGTTGTAAATTATGAGCTCGATCAAGTGTGGCATGTGTTCTATGTATTCTTCTCAGTTTAATACCGTATATGGCAGCTATCCGGAAAAATAGTTTGGAGAGAGAGAAAGATAGGAAAAAGACGTAAATTGTTTGGAGAGAGGGCCTGTAGGTGTGGGGCAGGCGGGGGGGAAGGAGGTTGAGCTGGAAGAGCCAGAGGAGTGCCCCCTGGGCTAGCGTGTGTGGTGGTGACAACAGCCGGATGGAGTTCGAATGATGACGCAGGACCCCAACTTAAAAATTTAGCATCAACCGGTACAGTTGTAAATTATGAGCTCGATTAAGTGTGGCATGTGTTCTATGTATTCTTCTCAGTTTCATACCGTATATGGCAGCTATCCGGAAAAATAGTTTGGAGAGAGAGAAAGATAGGAAAAAGACGTAAATTGTTTGGAGAGAGGGCCTGTAGGTGTGGGGCAGGCTGGGGGGAAGGAAGTTGAGCTGGAAGAGCCAGAGGAGTGCCCCCTGGGCTAGCGTGTGTGGTGGTGACAACAGCCGGATGTAGTTAGAATGACGACGCAGGACCCCAACTTAAAAATTTAGCATCAACTGGTACAATTGTCAATTATGAGCTTGATCAAGTGTGGCATGTGATCTATGTATTCTTCTCAGTTTAATACTGTATATGGCTGCTATCCGGAAAAATAGTTTGGAGAGAGAGAAAAGATAGGAAAAGCCGTAAATTGTTTGGA
>ONZH01014424.1:0-33600 GCA_900303285.1 Rhinella marina
TCCTGGCTGGAGGTCTGGGCAGTGGCAGCACAAACAAAGGGGAAGAAGCAGTGGCAGCAGGACCGGGCGCAGGTTGTATTGCGTTTGCTCTCTCCCACTCAGCCCAGTGCTTGACTTCCAAGTGACGCCGCATGCCTGAGGTGGTCAGATTGCTCTTCTCAGAGCCCCTACTCAGTTTTGAGTGGCAGAGTGTGCAAACCGCGCTCAGTTTGTCATCCGCACAAACATTAAAAAATCTCCACACCACAGAAGTACGAGGCCTCGATGGGGGAGCTTCGCGCGACTGCCGCTGCCGGAACAGCTTTGGCCGTGCTGGCTGTGGCCTCACTACTCTGTCTGGACTGTCCTCTGCCTCTGGACATCCCTCTGCCTGTGGACATCCCTCTGCCTGTGGACATCCCTCTGCCTCTTGCTGCCTTTTTCGGTGCTGCGCAGACCACCACCTCTCCACTGCTTTCCCCGCTGGACATCACCCCTGGCCAAGTGGGGTCGGTCATTTCGTCATCCACCACCTCCTCTTCCTCACTCTGCTCCTCCTCCTGCCCACTGGACATTCCAACAGCCTCCCTTGATGGCAACTGCGTCTCATCATCATCATCATCGCTCATGATAACAGATGCTGGTTCAAGGTCCACATCAGCAGGAGATGGCGAAAACTCAAGTGTTTGGGCATCACTACAAACAAATTCCTCTGCTAGCTCCTGGGATTCTTCCGGCACATCTGAAAAAGGACCGAAAAGAGCTCCTGGGAGGGGTCAAGGGTGGGATGACTCTGTTGGCCAGGTGTGGAGGAAGGAGGGTCAGAGTGAGACTGTGTGGATGACTGGCTGGTGGACAACTGTGTGGAAGCGCTATCGGCTATCCATTGCACCACCTGTTCAACCTGCTCAGGCCTCAACAGCGGTGTAACTCGCCCCCTGCTTAACTGTCCCATAAAGGCAGGGATTCTGGATAAGTGGGATCCTGGCTTGACCCTCACCAGCACGCATTGTATCCCCACTGGCTTCAACAAGGCCACCAACAGCATTTCCGCGCCCCCGTCCTCGTCCACGTCCGATTCCGCTAGCCCCCCTCCTCATTTTATTTTTTTTTGGTTGCAAATACAATATTTGGGTATATAATTAGGTATGTGAAATAATTTAGCAAGAGAACGCACAGTACAGTGGCCAATTAAAAGGCCTAGATATTGTATATTTCAAAGGTACACAGCCGTGTAGTAACTGAACAGACGGTGGGTATTTACACCAGGTATGTGAAATAATTTAGCAAGAGAACGCACAGTACAGTGGCCAATTAAAAGGCCTAGATATTGTATATTTCAAGGTACACAGCCGTGTAGTAACTGAACAGACGGTGGGTATTTACACCAGGTATGTGAAATAATTTAGCAAGAGAACGCACAGTACAGTGGGCCTATTAAATGGCCTAGATATTGTATATTTCAAGGTACACAGCCGTGTAGTAACTGAACAGACGGTGGGTATTTACACCAGGTATGTGAAATAATTTAGCAAGAGAACGCACAGTACAGTGGCCAATTAAATGGCCTAGATATTGTATATTTCAAGGTACACAGCCGTGTAGTAACTGAACAGACGGTGGGTATTTACACCAGGTATGTGGAAATAATTTAGCAAGAGAACGCACAGTACAGTGGCCAATTAAATGGCCTAGATATTGTTTATTTCAAGGTACACAGCCGTGTAGTAACTGAACAGACGGTGGGTATTTACACCAGGTATGTGAAATAATTTAGCAAGAGAACGCACAGTACAGTGGCCAATTAAATGGCCTAGATATTGTATATTTCAAGGTACACAGCCGTGTAGTAACTGAACAGACGGTGGGTATTTACACCAGGTATGTGAAATAATTTAGCAAGAGAACGCACAGTACAGTGGCCAATTTAAATGGCCTAGATATTGTATATTTCAAGGTACACAGCCGTGTACTAACTGAACAGACGGTGGGTATTTACACCAGGTATGTGAAATAATTTAGCAAGAGAACGCACAGTACAGCGGCCAATTAAAAGGCCTAGATATTGTATATTTCAAGGTACACAGCCGTGTAGTAACTGAACAGACGGTGGGTATTTACACCAGGTATGTGAAATAATTTAGCAAGAGAACGCACAGTACAGTGGCCAATTAAAAGGCCTAGATATTGTATATTTCAAGGTACACAGCCGTGTAGTAACTGAACAGACGGTGGGTATTTACACCAGGTATGTGAAATAATTTAGCAAGAGAACGCACAGTACAGTGGCCAATTAAAAGGCCTAGATATTGTATATTTCAAGGTACACAGCCGTGTAGTAACTGAACAAACGGTGGGTATTTACACCAGGTATGTGAAATAATTTAGCAAGAGAACGCACAGTACAGCGGCCAATTAAAAGGCCTAGATATTGTATATTTCAAGGTACACAGCCGTGTAGTAACTGAACAGACGGTGGGTATTTACACCAGGTATGTGAAATAATTTAGCAAGAGAATGCACAGTACAGTGGCCAATTAAAAGGCCTAGATATTGTATATTTCAAGGTACACAGCCGTGTAGTAACTGAACAGACGGTGGGTATTTACACCAGGTATGTGAAATAATTTAGCAGAGAACGCACAGTACAGTGGCCAATTAAAAGGCCTAGATATTGTATATTTCAAGGTACACAGCCGTGTACTAACTGAACAGACGGTGGGTATTTACACCAGGTATGTGAAATAATTAGCAAGAGAACGCACAGTACAGCGGCCAATTAAAAGGCCTAGATATTGTATATTTCAAGGTACACAGCCGTGTAGTAACTGAACAGACGGTGGGTATTTACACCAGGTATGTGAAATAATTTAGCAAGAGAATGCACAGTACAGTGGCCAATTAAAAGGCCTAGATATTGTATATTTCAAGGTACACAGCCGTGTAGTAACTGAACAGACGGTGGGTATTTACACCAGGTATGTGAAATAATTTAGCAAGAGAACGCCACAGTACAGTGGCCAATTAAAAGGCCTAGATATTGTATATTTCAAGGTACACAGCCGTGTACTAACTGAACAGACGGTGGGTATTTACACCAGGTATGTGAAATAATTTAGCAAGAGAACGCACAGTATAGTGGCCAATTAAAAGCCTAGATATTGTATATTTCAAGGTACACAGCCGTGTACTAACTGCTTAGACGGTGGATATTTACACCAGGTATGTGAAATAATTTAGCAAGAGAACGCACAGTACAGCGGCCAATTAAAAGGCCTAGATATTGTATATTTCAAGGTACACAGCCGTGTAGTAACTGAACAGACGGTGGGTATTTACACCAGGTATGTGAAATAATTTAGCAAGAGAACGCACAGTACAGTGGCCAATTAAAAGGCCTAGATATTGTATATTTCAAGGTACACAGCCGTGTAGTAACTGAACAGATGGTGGTATTTACACCCAGGTATGTGAAATAATTTAGCAAGAGAACGCACAGTACAGTGGCCTATTAAAAGGCCTAGATATTGTATATTTCAAGGTACACAGCCGTGTAGTAACTGAACAGACGGTGGGTATTTACACAGGTATGTGAAATAATTTAGCAAGAGAACGCACAGTACAGTGGCCAATTAAATGGCCTAGATATTGTATATTTCAAGGTACACAGCCGTGTACTAACTGAACAGATGGTGGGTATTTACACCAGGTATGTGAAATAATTTAGCAAGAGAACGCACAGTACAGTGGCCAATTAAATGGCCTAGATATTGTATATTTCAAGGTACACAGCCGTGTACTAACTGAACAGACGGTGGGTATTTACACCTGGTATACAAAAAGGGTATTGCAGGACACAGAACCCAGAACACTAGTGCCAAATAAACTGTATTTAAAAAAATAAAATAAAATTCACAGCCGTATACTGCCAGATCAGATGGTGCATATACACACTAGTTATATAACAGGGTTTTTCAGCCAAAAAGAACGCTGAACAGTAGTGCCAAATATAGTTTGGTATGTAGCAGAGCACCTAATACACCACTAATGCCTCTCTCTGTCCCTACTCCAGCAGCTATCCCTGAATACGGCAGCCGTTCTCTGTAAAGTGTATCTTGTAGTAAAGCTATCACTGTAGTGCACTATAGTAGCCCTGATAAGGGCTTTTAATCACGCTCCTGCCTGTCCAACTGCTAAAACCTGTCTGTCCCTTCTCCAGCCTCTGTCCCTGACTAAGTTCACGCAGCATATGCGTACGAGCAGGAAGAGCTGAGTTTTTAATATTCGAGGTCACATGGTTTTTCCAGCCAATCCATGTAGACGCTGTTTTCGCGCTGCCAGCGTGCTCAGCGTGCCTGTCATACCCCCCCTGCATGTTGATTGGTGGAAAAAGAGCGCCAGGGAAGGTGGGAGGGGAAACGAATTCTAAGTGCGCCATCGCCGTTATACTCGATTGAAATCGAGTATGCCGAATAGCGTAGTATTCGATCGAATACCGGCTCGATCGAACACTACTCGCTCATCTCTATTTACGAGCAAGGTCAGATAGATTTTTCTCTGAATCCAGTAATGTCTCATTCAATCTCCATTGCTATTCCTTAGGTGTCAAGTCATGAAAGGAAATTTCCGCTGTGCCCGGAGCATGGTCAGAAACAGTAATTTGTCCTATGATTGAACCTTTGAGTGCACTTAAATGATTTTCCGATAGGAAAATGTAGTCAAGTCTCTGATAAGACCGATGGACTGCAGAGAAAAATGAGTAGTCCCTGCTGGAGGGATTCAGAGTGCGCCAGGAATCAATTAGATGAGAATTTGCAATGGTTTTGTGGATGGCACCCAATGCTTTCTGGGAAATGGAGGAACGACCTTGTGAAGTGTCAAGAGAGGGGTTCAGTGAGATATTGAGATCTCCACCCAAAACTTTGAGGCCTTCAGCAAAGATCTCAAACTTTTGAAGAGTGGCTTTGAGCCACTTATGCTGGTGTTTGTTAGGGGCGTAGAGACCGGCAAGTGAAATAAGGGTATTGCCTAATTTACCTTTAACAAATAGAAATCGTCCATCTGGATCCGATTGTGTGAGGGCTGGTACAAAAGGAACATGTTTGGAGACGGCTATGCTGACACCTCTGGCTGCAGAACTGAATGTAGAATGGAACCATTGATTGAAATGGTAGGAAGGCAACTTGGGAATATTAGAAGATTTGATGTGAGTCTCCTGTAAAAAACATATGTCAGATCTATATTTTTTCAAAAGGGTAATAACTTGTGACCTCTTCTGAGGGGTTTTAAGGCCCCGTACATTGAAAGTTGTGAAATGGAGAGAAGCCATGAAAGTATACTGTCTGCACGTAAGTGTAAGGGCTATAAACTGGGGTGCAAACTAAAATACACTTGTAAACTTCAGATAAGAAGCGTAGTAAAACAAGTAAAGAAGTGTTACAGTAGGTTATGTACAGCGAGGGCGGTCACTGTATCTGTCACACTGAAAAAGTGTGGACAGGGGGTGAAAGAATACAGGAAAACGACCCCAACCAGGCAGTACAGACCTACACTTCTAGTAAGTTAGTGCAATCAAAGTAATAACCACAGAATCTGGCAATAATGTTGTGGTTCCAGCAGAACTGGCTAAGCTGAAAATGTCTAGGATAAGACTTAAGCATATTAAGCTCTGACAGTGGTATTAAACTTTGTTAAATACCACAGGAGTGACATTTAAGATGGTCATGTATGGGGCACTCAGGGCCATTATTAACTGCTGCGAACATTATAATAACATGACATTATAACAGTACAAAATTATAACAGTATAAAGGCCATGAATGTATGAAAAGAGTTAAACCTGGGAAAAATATTATGACATATAGGATACCCTCAGTAGTAAAGTACGGATACCGATAGGATAACCATTTCAGATGTAGATAACAGATAGGTTCTAGGAGGCCTATAGTGGATATATGGTAACTTAGGTACAGTCCTATAGCCGAATGGCAATCTGTGCGGGATCACACAATTCTCCTCTTGCTGTTAGGAGATTTTTTCCTTACAACCGTAGACCAGGGCTCCAGGGATGGTAGAGTGGGAAGTTTCTGCAGTGCAATGTCAACCGGCAACCACGGCTCAACTTGTAGAGGAGCTATGTCCAGCAGGGCCCAGGCAGCAGGTAAGTCAGATGGTAAACGAATGGTGCAGCGCCTGCCTTCTATATTAAAAGTGAGGCCGAACGGGAATAACCAACGGTAAGGTACTTTGATAGTGCGGAGGTGATCCGTAAGTGGTTTGAGGGCCCTCCTTTTCAAAAGCGTGGATGGTGCTAAGTCCTGAAAGATGGAGATGGAGACTCCATTAAGAAAAATGTCCCGCTTATCTCTGTCAGCCCGTAGGACTGCTGCTGTATCTCTGAAACTTAGCAGGCCACATATTATATCTCTAGGTGGATCTCCTTGCTGTGGTGGTGGACGTAGGGATCTATGGATTCTTTCAATTATTACCGTTTGTGCTCTTTCATTGCCAAGTAGATCTGTGAAGACAGACATGGCGGTAGATTCCAAGGCTGCAGGAGGGATGTCTTCCGGAACTCCTTTCAGCCTGATGTTTCTGCGTCTGCTTCTATTTTCTTGATCTTCGATCAGTGAAAAAGCAGTATTCAGAGAGTTTACTTGGGCTTCCATAGCCTGTACCACTCCTGCACTGTGGTCCACCAATAAACTTTGGTTGCCCTCAAGCGTTTCAACTCTGTGGCCGAGAGCGCGGACATCTTGTCTAAGGTCTTTCATTTCCCTTAATAATGGATCTAAAGCTTGGGAGAGGGTATTTTTTAAAAAAGACCTTGTTAATGTTGTGTTGTCCTCCTGGGTCGACAGCTCATCAGGGTCAGTGTGGCCATCCGCGCCTCCTTCAGTGTCTTCATCTGTTTCGCGCTCCAGGGCTTGCTGCGCCATTTTGTTTGGGCGCGCCGGGGAGACGGAGAGGTGTTTTCTGAAGAAGCGATCCATCTCCTGTTGGTTTTTCTTTTGTTTGGGTGTCGAGGGGGGGTCTCTGACCCTGTCCCTACCGATCTTGACCATTTTCATGTACTTCTGTGGTCTTGAATTAAAGAAGTGCAGGAGTGTGAAGCGGGAGCTCTGAATCAAGCTTCCATCGCGCTCAGTGGTTAGGCTCCGCCCCCAGGTAGGGCTAGTGTTTCTGTTCCAAAGTCACAAAAGTCCATTGTTATATCTGGCTGCATTTTTTTTTCTTTTGGGGTGAAAAGAACTGTAGTGTGCCCTGACACTACCAGTACGTGCACAGCGTGTGTATTAGAACCTTTCAAAATCTATATACCTGACATCCATTGCTATTTTTCTACCGTTAATTAAGGCCGCAGTTCCTCAGCTGCGTCTGCTGTATAACATTTGTGCAAGGAGGGAATTATACTGTAGGGATACGTTTTGGCTAGGTAGGGCTAGTGTTTCTGTTCAAAAGACACAAAAGTCCATTGTTATATCTGGCTGCATTTTTTTTCTTTTGGGGCAAAAGGAACGCAAGTGTGCCCTGATACTACCAGTACATGCATAGCATGTGTATTAGAACCTTTCAGAAGTCTATATACCTGATATCCGTTGGTATATTTTCTACCGTTAATTAAGGACGCAGTTCCTCATTTGCGTCTGCAGTATAACTTGTGCTAGGAGGGACATATACTGTAGGGATAGGATTTGGCTAGGTAGGGCTAGTGTTTCTGTTCAAAAGACACAAAAGTCCATTGTTATATCTGGCTGCGTTTTTTTTTTCTTTTGTGGCAAAAAGAACGCAAGTGTGCCCTGACACTAGCACTATGTGCACAACGTGTGCATTATAACGTTTCTGTAGTCTATATACCTGACATCCGTTGGTATATTTTCTACCATTAATTTAGGCCATTGTTCCTCATTTGCGGCTGCTCTATAACGTTTGCGCATTCTAAATATTTGACATTTGGTGAAATTTTTCTGATCATACACTTAATAAAAGTCTGCGCAAGGCGAGCAGAAAGGGACAGGGAAGTGGGCGTGCTGCTGATAGTGAACGCAGAGGCGATGGCTCTGGTCGCGGTGAAACTGTGCCTGCTGGCAGAGCCCAAGAAACAAAGTCATCCAAAACTCCTAGCTTAATGTCTCAGTTTGGAGGGCAGCGCAAGACAGGTTTTTGTTAGGTCAACATGTCAGGAGGACCAGAGTGAGGTTAATTTTTTTAGGTTAAAAAATTATGGGTGAGGGCCTGCTGGTGAACCTCTTAAATATTTAAAGGCGAGGGCAGCCTAATAAGCAGTTTGATATGCTGGAGGAAGAGGACGAGAAGAGGAAGGGGTGAATGGAAATAGTGTATTCCATACACCTTAAAAGCCACATTTAAAGTTGCTTTATGTTCAGCCGCTTTCCTCTGGTGGGGTAGCGAAGTCAGGGGCAATCCAGGCCTTGTTCATTTTGATTAGCGTCAACCTGGCAGCATTTTCAGTTGACAGGCGGATGCGCTTAGCAGTTATTATGCCCCCAGCGGCACTAAATAACCGCTCCGAAAAAAAACTGGCGGCAGGGCAGGCCAGCACCTCAAATGCGTAGAATGCCAGTTCGTGCCATGTGTCCAGCTTAGACACCCAATATTTATAAAGCACAGAGGGATCGCTGAGGACATTGACATTGTTAGCTAGGTAATCCTTTACCATTTTACAAAACTTTTCCCTGCTAGTTGTGACACTAGGCCACTTATCAGAACATTTTCAACATGCATCGCTGTTCGTCTTTATTGAAAGCAGTAAATAATCGCTCTGAAAAAACGCTGGCGGCAGGGCAGGCCAGCACCTCAAAGGCATAGAGCGCCAGTTAGTGCCACGTGTCCAGCTTAGACACCCAATAATTATAAGGCACAGAGGGATCGCTGAGGACGTTGACGTTGTCAGCTAGGTACTCCTTTACCATTTTACAAAACTTTTCCTTCTAGTTGTGACACTAGGCCGCTTATCAGAACCTTTTTCCACATGTAGCGCTGTCCGTCTTTATTGTGAGCAGGTAGAGTTCCAGCATGTGCTCAGGTCACACAGCAGTCAGTAAGCTGGCAAGTGTAAGCGCTGCTGCAACGTTGCCAGATCGGCGGAAGCTGTAGGTGACTCTCGGAAATGGGCACCTTCACCAGCAGCTCAGGCAAATTGGTGTAGGTTTTGAGAAACTGCTGAACCACTAAGTTGAAGCAGTTGTTTGGCCTGAGGGAGACTGCTGTTCGTCCTTCCTGTTGGAGGAACAGGTAGACTCATTCCTGTCATTAGTTCTAGGGTCCTATAGGGTCAGTTTGGTTTAGGTTCCTGTATATGAACTCGCCTACATTTGAGGCCTGTTCATACTGGTAGTCAATCAAGATTAGAGTCATGGTTTCCTGTCCATCTACCTTCCTTAGTTTCCATGGCTAATCCTCTTTTCCTCCTACGCTCTGTGTGGTTTTCCCCTCACACCTGAGCGTAACAGTATGTGTGTGAGCTTGCCGACCAAAATAGTGACGGCTAGGTACTGAGTAACAAGGGACAGCCGCCGCCATCAGACTGCGAAAAGCCTCAGTGTCCACAAGCAACATTTTCAGCGCCAGCAATTTGTAAAGGTGTGCATTTGCACTTTCGTTCAAAGGCCTGGGGTACGGACATCATTACGCTGAGCTGGGACACAGAAGTGGATGTGCTCGCCAGTGGTGTAGCTATAGGGGTCGCATTGGTCGCAGTTGCGACCGGGCCCCTAAGCCAGGGAGGTAAGTATTAGTGTTAATTTTTTTTTTTTTATTGTAACAGTCACAGACCGGAGCTCTATTGGGGGCACTGGGGGCATTTTACTGGCACTGGGGGCATTTTTACTGGCACATGGGGGCACTGGGGGCATTTTTACTTCCACATGGGGGCACTGGGGGCATTTTTACTGGCACATGGGGGCATTTTTACTGGCACTGGGGGCATTTTTACTGGCCACTGGGGGCATTTTACTGGCACTGGGGGCATTTTTACTGGCACATGGGGCACTGGGGGCATTTTTACTGGCACATGGGGGCACTGGGGGAATTTTACTGGCACATGGGGGCACTGGGAACATTTTACTGGCACTGAGGGCATTTTTACTGGCACATGGGGGCACTGGGGGCATTTTTACTGGCACATGGGGCATTTTTATCGGCACAAGGGGGCACTGGGGGTATTATTACAGGCACTGGGGGCATTATTACAGGCACTGGGGCCATTTTTACTGGCACAAGGGGGCACTGGGGGCATTTGTTACTGGCACATATGGGGGAACTGGGGGCATTTCTTACTGGCACATGGGGGCACTGGGGGCATTTCTTACTGGCACTTGGGAGCATTTCTTTATGGCATGGGAGCACTGGGGGCATTTTTCTGGCACATGGGAGCACTGGGGCATTTTTTACTGGCACATGGGGGCACTGGGGGCATTTCTTACTGGCACATGATTTTGGGGGGGAATCAATGGGGGGAAATTCTGGCGCATTATTGGGACGTTTCTTACTGGCACATAATTTGGGAGGCATCTATGGGTGGGGAGCACTTCTTACTGGCACATTATTGGGGTGAAATTTTGAAGGTACTTCTTACTGGCACATTGGAAGCATTATTACTTCTGGGGCACAATGGGGACATTCTTACTGTTGGGGGCACTATTACTAACAAGTGCACTCTGGCAGAGAATTATTAGTTGGGACTTTGGGGGGCACTATTACTGTGGGGGGCACCCTGGCACAGTATCAGCGCAGTTATTTCTGGGGGACGTTATGTTCACACTATTACGGGGCACTATTTGCTAGGCGCAGTTATTTTAGGACACTGTGTGCCAAAAATTATTGAAGGGCACTATCTGTGTGGTACTGGTGGCACAGCACTGGGGGTGGTAGGATGATTTAAGTAAACTAAGATTTTTTTCTGTCAAACTGCAGAGATGAGAAATGGCTGAAAAATGGCGTCTGGTCTGAAAGGAGAAGAGAAGATCTACATTAGAGGAGACGTCACTGGATGTAAGAGGTATGGGGCGCTGTATTAGGCTACATTCACAAGAACGTTGTGTTTTGCAGTCTGCAAATTGTGGATCCGCAAAAAAAGGATGATGTTCCGTATGGCATCCGTTTGTTTTTTTTGCAGATCCACTGTAACAATGCCTATCCTTGACCGCAAATGGACAAAAATAGGAATGGACATACAGATGCGGACAGCACACAGTGTTCATTGAAGTGAATGGGCCCGTATCTGAGCCGCAAAATATGCAGATCGGAGGCTGCAAAAACAACTGTGGTGTCCAAGATGCATCCAGACATCCTCCCCATGCTGTTCCCTAACCATTTCAGTGGTGTTTCCACCATTTTCTCACGTTTCCCTATCGACCAGACACCCTCCCCTCTGCAGAGCAGGGGGTATCTGGTCTTCTCCCATTGACTTCCATTGTACTCGGGTGCTCGGCCGAGCACTCAAGCACCACCTAGTGTTCGAACATCAGGGTGCTCGATCATCACTAGTATCAAGGAATTGTTTATGGACTTTGTGTCAGTACTGAATAGAAACACATGGGGCCTTTTTTGACATCTGATATTGATGCAGAGAGTATAACCTTTCTTGATTTATATATCTCAATTGGCAATGAGGATAAGATTATTACAAATATTTTCCATAAACGTACAGCCACAAATAATCTAGTCTGGTGGGAAAGTGGGCACCCAGTGACCTTGAAAAGAGGGATCCCAAAAGGGCAATTCTTGAGGGCACAGACAAATTGCTCTGAACTGATGGACTTCAGAACAGCGCCCCCAGGATCTCAGGATCCACTTTGGGGCACGTGGCTACCCCCAAAGCGTGATCAAGGATGCCTATCACAATTATCTTGGCTGTAATCGGGCACAATTACTATGCCCTAAAACCGATAAAAAGGAGGAGAGTGGTGTTAGGATCATTGGCACCTATGACAAAGCTCATTTAGAAATACGGAAAACATTGCAAGATTACTGGTGTATTCTCTGCTTTGACCCCAACATAGGTGATCTGATTTTTGAATATCTACAAGTTACATACCGAAGTACAGAGTTGGAACCTGGGAGATCGGCTGGTACACAGCCTGTATAACAGCCCAAAACAAAAAACATGGCTCCGCAACACCACAGTAGGGACCTTCTCATGCAGGTCTTATGTAACCTGTGGCTCCATTCTCAAGGGCAAGTCAAGGAGGTCCACTACAGGGAAAAATTATTATATCAGATCCTTTATCAATTGCTGCACAATAGGGGTCATTTACCTACTTACTTGTAGATATGGCATACAGTAAAACAAAAAAGGAGTTCAAGAAAAGGATTGGTGACCATCTATTGGACATTAGGAACAACAAAGATACGCTGATCACACACCATATTGGCGAATGCTATGATGGAGATGCAAATGGGGTCAAATTCCAGGGCATATAGTGTGTTAAGAGATTCCAGCTAGGCGGAGATGTAGATGTCTTACTTCTACTGAAAGAAGCATAGTGGATCCTCAATTTGGGGACCATCTGACCTAAAGGGTTAAATAATGCTATTTCATTTGCCTGCTTCATTTGATATGCTGGTTGGCACATCATTTAATATGTCATTACTCTGGTTACCCGACAGGTCATAGGTTTACTAAGGAGTGGCATTCACGTTCTCTTTGGCATGTCCCCGGAGCAATTACCGTGTCATAAGTAGGCGGTTCCGTCCTATTTGGGACATATTGACTTTGCCCCATTATTCAGCAGGGACCCCTAAATCCATGCTATCCATGTCTAATTCAGCATGGATTTTTCTGTCTTACGGCATGGCATGCTTTATTACTTTTCCTGGGCGGATAATTTATTTATTTTCTATTGTGCCAATGAGCTTTTACATATGTACATACACTGCAGGTAGTGCTAATAAGCTGCCGATTAAGATTCCAAGTTATTTGTAGCGCTTCTGACTCTTCCCCCAAAGCTGTTAACCCAGTATCCCAACCCAGCGATGTCAGGGGCGGAGTCAGCTGACACGCCCACACACCTGATTCGCTGGTGCAGAAGGGGCATGCCTGTGGAGGTGGGACTGTCTGTATTTAGACCCACGTTTGGAGTGGGCACATACAGCCATCCCAGTGCCAGGCACACACGGTCCACATGACATCATTGGTGGACAGTGACCTAGATTCATACTGCTCAAAAAAGGTCCTTGCTCCTGATGACACGTGGGGCATTCTTCCCCACTCAGAAATGTGTTGAGCTTAGATAGCGTTAGCAGTCAGAATATATACGAGTGGCTGTGCACTGGACAGGTACATGAGACTCAGTACCACCAGGTCAACGCCAGCCCTTATTATAGCGTGGCCTCGTCCACACACTAGCACAGACGGCAGGTGTTTTACTGAGAGCATCCTTAGTGGTAGTAGTCCATAAATTGGATTATGGGAATGAAGCACAGCTGATGGGTCAGACCTTACAGGTGACCATCACTTTTTATATGTGCAAATTTTCGGATGCCGGGTGTGTGAGGATTATTTATCTGGACGTCCCTCACTATCGTAGGCATCCGGATAGCCTGTACTATTGTAGGGTCAAGTTGCCCTGATTTTTATTGAAGTATTGAACAATAAAGTGTTTTTTTGTTTTAATTTTAACGTTCTAGTCAGGCTGCGATTTCATTAATTATCCAGAACGTCTAAACCCACTACTTTCATCAGTGTTATTTAGTGTCATGCTGCTCCTACCTGGATACCATCGTTACCCAGGGTTAGGCACCGGAGCAATAAAGTGGAGAATTGTAGGAGGTGGAGAATAAATCGAGTCCAGACTTGCATCCTGACAATATGTGGTCTTTCTCTTGGTTCCAGCAGGCTTTGGCATAAACTGGCACGCAAAATTGAATATTCTACTCTATCTCTCTGCTGTGCCAAACTCAGGCTTCAGTCTGATAGCTGGTCTTGCTAACTGCTCTTTGGAGTAGGGTGCTGTTGACCCTCTCGCGATACTCTGTCTGTAAACTGTAAGGAGTCATGGTGCTCTATGTCCCATGACCATTTTTCTCTCCTCTTTTAACAATTTGTTGGATCCAACTGTCGGTCACCTGCTGCATTACAAGGTACTCCTTCCTATGTAGTTTCAGAATGCAAGGGTTAACCCCTTAAGGACCCATGATGTACATGTACATCATGGTGATCAGGTGGGTGCAGGAGCTGCGTCCGCCCGATCAGCGGCAGGGGTCCAGCAGTCACAGATAGCCGGACCCCTGCTGCGTACGCCCGCATCGGCGAAAACATAAATGCGGGCGTATTAACCCCTTGTATGCCGCGGTCAAAGCTGACTGCGGTATGCACAGTGCTTGCGGAGGGTACAGGTGCCCTCCGCATCTCCATCAGGTCCCTGCACTGCAGTGATGGGGACCCAATGTCACAGAAGGCAGCCCCGATGCCTTCCATGGGCATCGGTGCTGCCTTCTACGGAAGCCTGTAAGATTCAACCCTTGAGGCTGGGTCTCACGGGCAGGCTGTCAGCATCTAAACTGACAGCCAATACATTACAATACATGATGTATTGTAATGTATTAAAGAGGGGATCACACCCCCAGAAGTTGAAGTCCCAGAGTGGGACAAAAAGTGTTTTCCATAATAAGAAAATAAATAAAGTTTCACATAAAAAAGCGCCCCTTTCCCAAAATAAAACACATAAAATTGTAAAGAAAACAGACATATTTAGTATCGCCGCATCCATAACAACTGGCTCTATAAAAATATAACATGACCTAACCCCTCAGGTGAACACCGTAAAAAATAAAAATTAAAACGGTGTAAAAAAAAAGCCATTTTTGTCACCTTACATTACTAAAGGTGCAACACCAAGCGATCAAAAAGGCGTATGCCCCCCAAATAGTACCAATCTAACCGTCACCTCATCCCGCAAAAAATTAGCCCCTACCTGAGACAATCGCATAAAAAAAAAACTACATCTCTCAGACTATGGAGATGCTAAAACATGATTTTTTTTTTGTTTCACACATATTAGATATTTCCGCATCCGTAAACAACCTTCTCTATAAAAATATCATCAATATCAAATAACAAAAAATAAAAATGGTGCCAAAACAGCTATTTTTTGTTACCTTGCCTCACAATAAGTTTAATATAGAGCAACCAAAAATCATATGTACCCAAAAGTAGTACCAACAAAACTGCCACCTTACCCCATATTTTCCAAAATATTTGTGTTTGTAAAATCAGTTTTGAATACCTTAAGGGGTGTAGTTTCTAAAATGGGGTCATTTTTGGGTGGTTTCTATTATGTAAGCCCCCAAAGTAACTTCAGACCTGGAAATTGGAAATTTTCTGAAAAATTTCAAGATTTGTTTCTAAATTTCAAAGCCTTCTAACCTTCCAAAAAATAAAATGTAATTTTCAAAATGATCCAAACATAAAGTAGTTGACTTCAAAGTATACCATGGCACTCAGAAAGCTTGCAATTCAATATATAGGTTTAATGTATCCATCCATAGTATTAACAAGGAGCTCTGTTGCTGTAATGATGCTAGATGCATCAGGCAGAATCAGCAGAGTGGAGGACAGTACAGATCAGGTAATGGCCCCGATATTTCAGCTGGTCAATAAGCAGAGTAGAGAACACAGCATCTCCCTGCTTATTGACCAGCTGGGTATCTAAGAGAGGGCAGACAGCGGGCAGCTGCACAGGCAAGGAAGAAGGTTGCTGTGCATTTATGTCAGAAAGGGGGCGGGGACATTCGGCCTGACCGGGCCCTTCACACTCACGGTCCCCATAGCAACTGCCTCCCCTGCCTATATGGGTGGTACGCCAGTGCCTCAGTAGGAGAATGCAGTACTTAGAATAAATATTTAGGAAACTGGCAATGGCTATAGTGCATCTAAAGTGAGTATGGCTTATCAAAAGGGGTATACAATAGAGAAAATGGCGCACAGGTATTGATGGTCAGTAGAACTGAAAGCGCTGACATTGGTGGTCAGTGGCAAACATGCCTTATAGTCCACATGTAAGGATTAGAAGGAGGATGGCGTGTCGTGAGTTAGATTGTCAGCCTCCGATAAAAGCCTGCGTGGAGCGTGTCGCGCGGCGTCAGTAAGTGCGCGCGCATGCGCACCAGGGACCCATAAGCCTGGGAATCTGAAGGGCAAAGGCAGTAATAGAATAGAAGCGTGCTTGCGCAGTAGGGGCTACGGGATCACTGTAATGCAAAGCGACTGGGTATAAACGCTAGCGCTTGTGCTCATGGTCAACACAGGGGGCACGCAAAATGCAGAACATGCAATTGAAGAGTGAAAATAAAAATAAAACAAAGATAAACCAGTGCAAAATTGAGACTAATGAAAGTAATGTAAATAATACTGGCATGCAAAATAAAGGCATGCAAATAAATTAGTAATGGCATGCAAAAACAAAGATAAAGTAAAATGAAATGGTGAATAATGCAGGATAACTACCTGTCTTGGGTACTAGTGTAATTTTGTCTGATACATTTAAGGTTATGATACATAACATTAAAATTCTTGCTGATAATATATTGTTGATATGTTGTCGGTTACCGTACCGTACATAATCTCAGTTCATAGTCCAAGTTAGATGCAGCAATCAAAGTCCCTATTGAGTCCGCCGTGAAATAGAGTATTCGGTTTGAAAATCCAGAAGGCTTCTCTCCTTTTAAGTCGTGCTGTCCTGTTACCGCCGGGTCTCGCCATTGGGACATGTTCGAGCACTTGGAATTTGAGCTGGTTAATTTGATGTTTAGCTGTGCTGTAATAATGTGGGATGGGTAATTCTGTTCGCTGACAGCGAATATCTGATTTGTGCTTGGATATGCGGTCCCGCACACATTGGGAGGTTTCCCCCACGTATGCGAGACCGCATGGGCATTTGATGAGATAAACAATGTATGAAGTGGCGCAAGTGAAAAAGACTTTAGCATAATAGACTTTACCCGTATGGGGATGTATTATCCTGTTGCCCCTAATTACATTTGTACACTGGGCAAAAGTCAAGCATGGGAATGTCCCTGTTTTGGTAGGTGCTAGGGTAGTTTGTTTCAAAGATGGTCTGAGAGGACCTACAGTGCCTTGCGAAAGTATTCGGCCCCCCGGAACTTTTCAACCTTTTGCCACATTTCAGGCTTCAAACAAAAAGATATAACATTTTACATTTTTGGTGAAGAATCAACAACAAGTGGGTCACAATTGTGAAGTGGAATGAAATTTATTGCATCATTTAAACTTTTTTGTAATAATAAAACTGAAAAGTGGGGCGTGCAAAATTATTCAGCCTCCTTGCATTAATACTTTGTTGCGCCACCTTTTGCTGCGATTACAGCTGCAAGTTGTTTGGGGTATGTTTCCATCAGTTTTGCACATCTAGAGACTGAAATTCTTGCCCATTCTTCCTAGCAAAACAGCCCGAGCTCTTTGAGGTTGGATGGAGAGCGTTTGCGAACAGCAGTTTTCAGCTCTTTCCACATATTCTCAATTGAATTCAGGTCTGGACTTTGACTTGGCCATTCTAAGACCTGGATACGTTTATTTTTGAACCATTCCATTGTAGATTTTGCTTTATGTTTGGGATCATTGTCTTGTTGGAAGATAAATCTCCGTCCTAGTCCCAGGTCTTTTGCAGACTCAAAGAGGTTTTCATCCAGAATGGTCCTGTATTTGGCTCTATCCTTCTTCCCATCAATTTTAACCATCTTCCCTGTCCCTGCTGATGAAAAGCAGGCCCAAACCATGATGTTGCCACCACCATGTTTGATAGTGGGGATGGTGTGTTCAGGGTGATGAGCTGTGTTGCTTTAACGCCAAACATATCTTTTTGCATTGTTTCCAAAAAGTTTGATTTTGGTTTCATCTGACCAGAGCACCTTCTTCCACATGTTTGGTGTGTCTCCCAGGTGGCTTATGGCAAACTGTAAACAATACTATTTATGGATATCTTTGAGAAATGGCTTTCTTCTTGCCACTCTTCCATAAAGTCCAGATTTGTGAAGTGTTCGACTGATTGTTGTCCTATGGACAGACTCTCCCACCTCAGCTGTAGATCTCTGCAGTTCATCCAGAGTGATCATGGGCCTCTTGGCTGCATCTCTGATCAGTCTTCTCCTTGTTTGAGATGAAAGTTTAGAGGGACAGCCAGGTCTTGGTAGATTTGCAGTGGTCTGATACTCCTTCCATTTCAATATGATCGCTTGCACAGTGCTTCTTGGGATGTTTAATGCTTGGGAAATCTTTTGGTATCCAAATCCGGCTTCAAACTTCTCCACAACAGTATCACGGACCTGCCTGGTTTGTTCCTTGGTCTTCATGATGCTCTCTGTGCTTTAAATAGAACCCTGAGACACAGAGCAGGTGCATTTATATGGAGACTTGATTACACACAGGTGGATTCTATTTAACTTCATCAGTCATTTAGGACAACATTGGATCATTCAGAGACCCTCAATGAACTTCTGGAGTGAGTTTTCTGAACTGAAAGTAAATGGGGTGAATAATTTTGCACGCCCAACTTTTCAGTTTTATTATTACAAAAAAAGTTTAAATGATCCAATAAATTTCGTTCCACTTCACAATTGTGACCCACTTGTTGTTGATTCTTCACCAAAAATTTAAAATGTTATATGTTTTTGTTTGAAGCCTGAAATGTGGCAAAAGGTTGAAAAGTTCCAGGGGGCCGAATACTTTCGCAAGGCACTGTATATCGGCTTTCACTAGTTTGTCTCTTAGATTAGGGGGTCACTTATAGCACATGCGTACTGGATTCTGGAACTCTGGTATGTCGGGATATGATTGTCTTAGTAGACCCCAATGTTTGTGAATGATTGAACGTATTTTAGGAATGAACGGGTGGTAAGTAATAACCAGTGGAATCCGTAGAGTACCGGTGGTCTGTCTCCTAGGGGAAATGTTGGGAATAGTTGTCATTTCTTTTGTTAGTAGTGTAGTAGTAGACATATGGGGATTGTAAATTAATAACTATTTTTGGAGTTATTACTATGTATGTTAAAAGTAGAGAAATTGAAATTTGCAAATTTGCTAATATTTCTAAATTTTTCGTAAATGTGGTATTTTTTCATAAATAAAAATCAAATATTTTGACTCAAATTTGCCACTGTCATGAAGTACAATAAGTGACGTAAAAACAATCTCAGAATGGCCTGGATAAGTAAAGACGTTTTAAAGTTATCACCACATTATTAGGTAAATTATATATAGGGGAAAACTATTGGCCCCGTGTGGCCCCTTTAATGTAATTCTCAGAAGGGTCCTTTTTAGGAGATTACAGGCCACAACCGCAGTAATTTGCATATTGAGCCACACCCCTAACCAGCCAAACCCCATACCAACAACAGCCCCTGTGTGGCCAACATATATGGCAGTTACTAGTTTCCAGGCTCCTGGCCCTTATTGCAATAATCCTGCAGCCATGTTTTATCTATCTACCATGTTCAGCCCATCTTGTATTAACTGTAATATATTGTATGTTTAAAGCAAAATACAGCACTGTCCGGTTTATAGTATATATTTGTACAGTTTTTAATTTTGCTCTTGAAAAAAAGAAATATTTTTTTTAAGGGGATTTATGTCTACAGTCTCAAATAATTTCTGTTCTTTCAGTAAAAGATGAAAAAATAGTGATTGACACTTTTTAATGGCTAACTGAAAAGATGATGACAAAATTCAAGCTCTCGAGGCTATTTGGGCCTCTTCGTCAGACATCTCTTAAGACAGTATCTGAAGAGACACATATTTATCCACCAAAGTACAAAAGTATAATGAGGTAGATGAGACAAGTGATGCAAAGCAGATCAATGAGTGGAGGAGTAAACGAACAGTTATAACTGTAGTACTCCAGAGTGGCACTACCATTTCTACACCCTGCTACTGTCTCTAATGGTCAACAATAATGTAATCTGTGTATTTATTCCAGGTCCTTTTACACCATGCAGAATAGAAGATCTGGAAGGAAGGTCTATATCTGGCAACAAGGAAAGCAGAAAGGGAGACTATATAGTAGCTGGGAGTGGCTGACAGAGAACAGCTGAAAGGAAAAGCTAGAGATTCCTAAATGGGACAAAAGGATCACAAACCTAAGCATAAAAACTTGGACCGGAATCCAATCTTACCACTAGGTTATGGAGCGATCTCTTGAGAAACAGAGCACGTATCCACCCATCAGCGATAGGTTGTGACACCCTTGTGAAAGTAACTGTTATGTTCATGTAATATGACTGGTTCACCAGCGGGTTGCAGTGTATCTGGCAGAGAGAGAGAGAAAGATCTTTAGATAGAATGGAACTTACCATTCCATTCTCCTCCTTTTGGGCAGAAGTGGGCTAGTCCTGCTTCCTACCAAGGGAGAACCCGCAGGACGTGTTAATTCCTTCTTAGTCTATTCTAGTGGTGGAAACAGATGAGTAAAGATGGAGCAGTGAGGGGAAGGTTCCCCCTCCTGCAGCAGGAGTCTCTTCAGGGAGGCAGCTCATAGAGCCCCTTGACTCTTTGCAAATTTCAGACAAAAGACCTTGATTGGATCAACAGCCAAAGGCACCAGAACCATTACAGAGTCCAGTAATCAGACAGAAGCCTAAATTTAGCATAACAGAAGGATGAAGCAGAATATTCAAGTTTACCTGCCAGTTTATCCCCAAACCTGCTGGAACCAAGATAAACACTGAATATTGTCTGAATGCAAGTTTATTCAAGTAAAGCTGTTGAACTTTCACCAAGTCTGGACTTGACTTATTCTTCTCCTCCTACTACGCTCCCCTTTATTGCTCCAGAGCTTAACCCTGGAGAGCACAGTGACACACAAAGAAACTAATAATTCTGCACCACACCACTAGGCATCCCTATAAACTGTAATTGGCCCTGGGGGAGGCGGAGGGGGGGCAAGCGCCTTGCATAACAGTAAATCGTCACGTACAACAAAAACTCGATGCCCACTTCAATACATGAGTCTCCAATTCACAAAAAAATTACACTATATAAACAAAGACCCTTAAAAAACGTAATGTTTAATTTGATTCATAAAAAAAAATCCCAAGAACAATTCATATATAAGCATACTAAACAATATCAAAGCCCTGAACTAGCGGGCTGTCTATAATGGACAATCTGTACGGGAAAGGTAGAGGAGGAAAATAATATCACTGAGACCTTACCCTATTCAGGTTACTGTCTAGGTCTCAGCCCAGGGACCTCCCCAAATGGTAGGGATTCCCTGTCCTCCAACCTAACCTATCTTCCCCTGTTGATACCCTAAACACAGTCACAATAGGGGAATGTTGTCCCCCAAGAACCATTATTTCAATATCCTCAATATATATTTCATCAGATGTCCTCAATGTATATCTCCTCAACGCGTTTCCCCCACTAATCCGTGTGGGTTCATCAGGAGGACTATATATCTGTAAAGAACTTATGATGTATATAGATATCACATTTATCCCCAATACATGGGTAACTGATAGTGATGATGCAAGATAGCAGGGGTAAGCGTATGAAGATATAAAGATATAAGCACTCCCAGTGTTTGTTCACACATTGATGATGACCTGCAAGATAATATACAGGCGGTTAGGGGCACATAACGGCCAACCTTACCTTAATGTCTTTCATCAACTGGCGCTACTTACCACCCTATGGCCCGTGCTATACTCCACGCACATCCTGCTACGCCAGGCATGTGGCGTGTGGCGGCCCTGGTCCTTTTAAGTAGTGGTACGCGCTAGAAGTCTAGGTCACGTGACCGGAGATGACATAACCGGAGCTTCCGGTGTGGTGCAGCGCCTGTGTGGTGGAACGCATGTGTGGAACGCATAGATCGCGTATCCTAATCACATGACCGGGCTCCTGCCGCATCAGTAATGGTAATGGGTCGCATGATAAAGAGTCACATCCCTGTATATAGATCAATATAAAGGGAAATTAGGCTAAGACCAGAGCCAAATAGGTGGAGTTAGCCTAACGGCATTCCTTTTTTAGGGAGGTATTACGATAGTGCCGCACTTGACGCCGGTAGTCCTATCATTTTTTAATTGCTACCCGTCACAAATACAGCTATCCCATCTTAGGCTGAACCCTACTAGAAGCAATATATGAATCAATACAGAATTACAGATATAAATAAGACTCCATCGACCAGATAGTGGTCGATACAGTGTGTAGCCGAATGAAATAGATATAGGGCTAACAATATGTATATCAAAAAAACAAAAAAACAAACCTTAGTTCGCATAGTTCTAATATTTTGGGTACTTCGCGTACCGCTGGTCCAGTTACTGGATATAACATTTATTCACGGAGACCTCTTCAGAGGAAGCAACTAAACGTTAATCTCTCATTTAGACCGAGGGGGGACTGGGAACGGAATCTATATATCCACTCCGTTTCCTTCTGTAAGATCCTACGGTCCCAGTCACCCCCACGGGGAGGCAGAGAAACTACCTCCAGGACAGAGAATTTCATCTCCCTAGGATTCCCTGTGTGGAATTCCTTCATGTGTGTAGCTACCGGGGTGTCTTTAGATTTGACCACGTCATTCACGTGTTCGCATATTCTCCTACGTAGCTCTCTCTTGGTTTTACCTATGTAATCCATAGGGCAGGTACATTGGCATATGTATACCACTCCTTTGGTTCTACAATTAGAGAAAACCTTACTGGATATGTTTTCCTTCGTGACTGAGCATATGTTAATTTTGTCTGTTGAGATGTAATTACATGCTTTGCACGATCCACGCCTGAATGTACCGATGGGTTGTCTATCAAGCCATGTACCTGTGCCTGCTGGTGCGACATAGTGACTATATACCAGACGATCGTGGAGGCTTCTTCCTTTGCGGAAAGTGATGCTTGGATTACCGCCTATCGCATCCACCAAATCATGGTCAAGGGATAGGATAGGCCAGTATTTATCAAGAATATCCCGAACCGCATGATTTGCAGTATCGTAGGTTGCAATTAGGCGGAGTTTAGTCCGATCCTCTTTCTTTTCCCCTCTGGGCATAAGTAGTCCACGTCTCTCCTCCAGCTTAGCTCTCTGAAATGCCCGTTTAAGCACCCCATGTGGATAACCTCTGCTCGTGAATCTCTCTAGGAGCTTCTTAGATTCGCCAAAAAACTGCTCAGATTCAGAGCAGTTTCTACGTATCCTAAGGTACTGGCCAACAGGAATGCCCCTCTTAAGAGGTGGAGGGTGGTAACTACTCCAATGCAAAATCGAATTGGTGGCAGTGGGCTTCCTATAGATCGTGGTAGTCAATCTATCCCCAGTCTTATGAATGAGAACATCTAAGAAGGTGATGGAGTCCTGATGGATTTCATAGGTGTAATTCATGCCGATGTTGTTCATATTCAGCTCCCTAATCAGATCAACAAATTCATTGCGGTCCCCGTTCCAGATGACAAACACGTCGTCTATATAACGTGTCCAAAACACAATCTTCTCATTCCACCAGGTGTGGTGGTCCGGAAACACGGTGTGGTCCTCCCACCAGCCCAGGAAGAGATTGGCATAAGTAGGGGCACAGGGGCTCCCCATTGCCGTCCCCCTGAGCTGGTGGTAGTACCGCGCATTAAACATGAAGAAGTTGTGTGTTAAAACAAATTGTAAAAGTTGTAGGATGAAACAATTATGGGTACGGAACTGTATTCCCCTTGTGTTGAGATAATGCTTAACCGCTGTCAATCCTTGCTCGTGCGGGATCGAGCTGTAGAGTGATTCCACATCAATGCTCGCCAGCCAGCAGTTCGGATCAACTGTAAGCAA
The DNA here is from genome assembly GCA_900303285.1 of Rhinella marina. Lineage (NCBI taxonomy): Eukaryota > Metazoa > Chordata > Amphibia > Anura > Bufonidae > Rhinella > Rhinella marina. The sequence goes on from ONZH01014424.1 coordinate 23,774, forward strand.
ATCAATTTTATTCAGAAAATCAGTGGTGTCTCTCGTATAAGAGGGAAGAGCGGTGACAAAATCCCTCAAAACACGATCCAAGTAGACACCACTGTTCTGAGCAAGAGACCCTACTCCCGATACTATGGGTCGTCCCTTAAGGGGAAGGACCCCCTTATGGACTTTAGGTAGCCCATAGAAAGTTGCAATGACGGGTCTATTTGGGAGCATAAAGTTAAACTCCGACTTGCTAATCACCGCAGTTCCAATACCCATTTCCAGAATGCCTCTTAGTTCAGATGCAAATCTCTCTGTGGGGTCATTTTCCAGAATCTGATAGTTCTCCTTATCCTTCAGGATATCCCGACACATTTTAAGATATTTTTCATGGTCAAGAACCACCAGATTCCCCCCAGAATCCTAGGGAGGTGAAATTCTCTGTCCTGGAGGTAGTTTCTCTGCCTCCCCGTGGGGGTGACTGGGACCGTAGGATCTTACAGAAGGAAACGGAGTGGATATATAGATTCCGTTCCCAGTCCCCCCTCGGTCTAAATGAGAGATTAATGTTTAGTTGCTTCCTCTGAAGAGGTCTCCGTGAATAAATGTTATATCCAGTAACTGGACCAGCGGTACGCGAAGTACCCAAAATATTAGAACTATGCGAACTAAGGTTTGTTTTTTTGTTTTTTTGATATACATATTGTTAGCCCTATATCTATTTCATTCGGCTACACACTGTATCGACCACTATCTGGTCGATGGAGTCTTATTTATATCTGTAATTCTGTATTGATTCATATATTGCTTCTAGTAGGGTTCAGCCTAAGATGGGATAGCTGTATTTGTGACGGGTAGCAATTAAAAAATGATAGGACTACCGGCGTCAAGTGCGGCACTATCGTAATACCTCCCTAAAAAAGGAATGCCGTTAGGCTAACTCCACCTATTTGGCTCTGGTCTTAGCCTAATTTCCCTTTATATTGATCTATATACAGGGATGTGACTCTTTATCATGCGACCCATTACCATTACTGATGCGGCAGGAGCCCGGTCATGTGATTAGGATACGCGATCTATGCGTTCCACACATGCGTTCCACCACACAGGCGCTGCACCACACCGGAAGCTCCGGTTATGTCATCTCCGGTCACGTGACCTAGACTTCTAGCGCGTACCACTACTTAAAAGGACCAGGGCCGCCACACGCCACATGCCTGGCTTAGCAGGATGTGCGTGGAGTATAGCACGGGCCATAGGGTGGTAAGTAGCGCCAGTTGATGAAAGACATTAAGGTAAGGTTGGCCGTTATGTGCCCCTAACCGCCTGTATATTATCTTGCAGGTCATCATCAATGTGTGAACAAACACTGGGAGTGCTTATATCTTTATATCGTCATACGCTTACCCCTGCTATCTTGCATCATCACTATCAGTTACCCATGTATTGGGGATAAATGTGATATCTATATACATCATAAGTTCTTTACAGATATATAGTCCTCCTGATGAACCCACACGGATTAGTGGGGGAAACGCGTTGAGGAGATATACATTGAGGACATCTGATGAAATATATATTGAGGATATTGAAATAATGGTTCTTGGGGGACAACATTCCCCTATTGTGACTGTGTTTAGGGTATCAACAGGGGAAGATAGGTTAGGTTGGAGGACAGGGAATCCCTACCATTTGGGGAGGTCCCTGGGCTGAGACCTAGACAGTAACCTGAATAGGGTAAGGTCTCAGTGATATTATTTTCCTCCTCTACCTTTCCCGTACAGATTGTCCATTATAGACAGCCCGCTAGTTCAGGGCTTTGATATTGTTTAGTATGCTTATATATGAATTGTTCTTGGGATTTTTTTTTTTATGAATCAAATTAAACATTACGTTTTTTAAGGGTCTTTGTTTATATAGTGTAATTTTAACAGTAAATCGTCTCTCCAGGGAGGCAGCTCATAGAGCCCCTTGACTCCTTGCAAATTTCAGACAAAAGACCTTGATCGGATCAACAGCCAAAGGCACCAGAACCATTACAGAGTCCAGTAATCAGACAGAAGCCTAAATTTAGCATAACAGAAGGATGAAGCAGAATATTCAAGTTTACCTGCCAGTTTATCCCCAAACCTGCTGGAACCAAGATAAACACCGAATATTGTCTGAATGCAAGTTTATTCAAGTAAAGCTGTTGAACTTTCACCAAGTCTGGACTTGACTTATTCTCCTCCTCCTACTACTCTCCCCTTTATTACTGCAGAGCTTAACCCTGGAGAGCACAGTGACACACAAAGAAACTATTAATTCTGCACCACACCACTAGGCATTCCTATAAACTGTGATTGGCCCTGGGGGAGGCGGGGGGGAGCGCCTTGCATAACAGTAAATCGTTGGAGTAATTATAAATGAGGTTGATATATCAGAAGTGTGAACATTTTTTTTAATCCTCTAACTGATGTCCAGTCCATGACTGTGTGTCTATGAATCCAAGAGTTCTGAAGGCCACGTTCCTTAAGAGATGTAGAAGGACATAAATCCATGAGACACATTCATTCCTGATGTGTGTGTCAAAGGTTATCATGAACTTGTATTTCCAGATTCTCCTATCCCTCTGAGATTTGAAATTCCCTTTTAATAGCAATACTTTCATGTCTGTGATGGTCATGGCTGTAAAAGTATTTAGGTACAGGCAAATCTTTCCTTTCTACTTTTATCGTGTGGTGATTAGAATTCATTCTTGTTCTGAGTTTTTGACTAGTTTGACCAACATAGAGACACTTGGTACATCAAATGGCCCACATTTAAAATGGTGCAGGTGAAGGAATCTGGGATCTTGTAGTCCTGACAGAACAGAGCCATTCATAATTTTAATGTGCACACTTTTATATTTATTCTCAATCTGTTTTTTTCCTCCCAACATTCCAATAGCCATGACTTTTTAAAATTTTCCATTCATATAGCCATGTGAGGGCTATTTTGGGGAGTTAAGTTCTACTATTATGAGCAACATTCAATTTACCATGTTATTTTATCTACTACTTTTAGAAAAATAAAAAAAAACTTACAAAAAAAAATTCTACATTTTCTTTCCATCACCATTTTCTGACAGCCAGAACTTTTCATATTTCACACAGCAGACCTGTATGAGGGCTTGTTTTTTGCAGGGCAAAATTTAGATCTTATTGGTACCATTTTTATGATATGTGTGACTTTCTGATCACTGTTATTCAAATTTTTTTTGGAGGAGGTTGGTGTGTGTTTTTTATTTTTTTTCATTTCAGTGATCAGGCGTTAGATTTGCTATATGAGGCGATACATATAGGGCAATATGGTATAAGGTGAGATGATTTATTTTTTTAATTGATATATTTTTATATGTAAAATTGGGAAAGAGGGCTAATTTAAACTTTTTTTTCACCTTTTTACTTTTATGGTCACAACTTTTAACCCTCTTAAACCACCCATCTATTACATACCTGGATTCTACTTTCCCAAATTCTAGCCCTAATGCCATGTAGAGGCATGTATTTGAGTGGGAAGTATCACATAGCTGGACCTTACTTTGCCCAGATTGCATGCAAGCTTATAGCCCAGGAGAGGCATGTGTTATAGTAGGTCCCGTCTGTTTGAAGCCACCTTGTCGCAGCTACATAGATGGGCCCAACATATTTTTGATCAATAATATGAGCCAAGAGCTTATATTTTTTTCTTACAGTAAGAATATCAACAATGTAGTTTGCTTTTTTCATGAATTCAGTTTACTTATGTTTTTGTGCATTAAGCAGTGTGCTGTTACTTGTAGTTCTATGTATGTATTATATTTTAGCCAAGGTAGCGTGCACCTGTGTCCTTATCTACAGTGCCTTGCGAAAGTATTCGGCGCCCCCTGGAACTTTTCAACCTTTTGCCACATTTCAGGCTTCAAACAAAAAGATATAACATTTTACATTTTTGGTGAAGAAAACAAGTGTGTCACAATTGTGAAGTGGAACAAAATTTATTGGATCATTTAAACTTTTTTTGTAATAATAAAACTGAAAAGTGGGGCGTGCAAAATTATTCGGCCCTCTTGCATTAATACTTTGTTGCGCCACCTTTTGCTGCGATTACAGATGCAAGTCGCTTGGGGTATGTCTCTATCAGTTTTGCACATCTAGAGACTGAAATTCTTGCCCATTCTTCCTTGCAAAACAGCTAGAGCTCTTTGAGGTTGGATGGAGAGCGTTTGCGAACAGCAGTTTTCATCTCTTTCCACATATTCTCAATTGGATTCAGGTCTGGACTTTGACTTGGCCATTCTAAGACCTGAATACGTTTATTTTTGAATCATTCCATTGTAGATTTTGCTTTATGTTTGGGATCATTGTCTTTTTGGAAGATAAATCTCCGTCCTCATCTCAGGTCTTTTGCAGACTCCAACAGGTTTTCATCCAGAATGGTCCTGTATTTGGCTCCATCCATCTTCTCATTAATTTTAACCATCTTCCCTGTCCCTGCTGATGAAAAGCAGGCCCAAACCATGATGTTGCCACCACCATGTTTGACAGTGGGAATGGTGTGTTCAGGGTGATGAGCTGTGTTGCTTTTACGCCAAACATATCGTTTTGCATTGTTTCCAAAAAGTTCGATCTTGGTTTCATCTGACCAGAGCACCTTCTTCCACATGTTTGGTGTGTCTCCCAGGTGGCTTGTGGCAAACTGTAAACAAGACTTTTTATGGATATCTTTGAGAAATGGCTTTCTTCTTACCACTCTTCCATAAAGTCCAGATTTGTGAAGTGTTTGACTGATTGTTGTTCTATGGACAGACTCTCCCACCTCAGCTGTAGATCTCTGCAGTTCATCCAGAGTGATCATGGGCCTCTTGGCTGCATCTCTGATCAGTCTTCTCCTTGTTTGAGATGAAAGTTTAGAGGGACGTCTGGGTCTTGGTAGATTTGCAGTGGTCTGACACGTCCATTTCAATATGATCGCTTGCACAGTGCTCCTTGGGATGTTTAAAGCTTGGGAAATCTTTTGGTATCCAAATCCAGCTTTAAACTTCTCCACAACAGTATCACTGACCTGTCTGGTGTGTTCCTTGATCTTCATGATGCTCTTTGTGCTTTAAACAGAACCCTGAGACACAGAGCAGGTGCATTTATACGGAGACTTGATTACACACAGGTGGATTCTATTTATCTTCATCAGTCATTTAGGACAACATTGGATCATTCAGAGATCCTCAATTAACTTCTGGAGTGAGTTTTCTGAACTGAAAGTAAATGGGGCGAATAATTTTGCACGCCCAACTTTTCAGTTTTATTATTACAAAAAAAGTTTAAATGATCCAATAAAATTCATTCCACTTCACAATTATGACCCACTTGTTGTTGATTCTTCACCAATAATTTAACATGTTATATCTTTTTGTTTGAAGTCTGAAATGTGGCAAAAGGTTCAAAAGTTCCAGGGGGCCGAATACTTTAGCAAGGCACTGTATATGCATTATGGAGATACTGGTTTAATTTTCCACTTTTTTTTTAATGTATACTAGTGTTGATTGAGGACCGTAGTGCTCGGGTGCTCGAGTCGAACACTAGGTGATGCTCTCGAGTGCTCTACCGAGCACCCGAGCACAATAGAAGTCAATGGGAGAACCAGAGCACTAAACCAGGCACCCCCTGCTCTGAAGAGGGGAGGGTGTCTGGTTCATAGGTAAGGGTCAGAAAATGATGGAAATACCACTGAAATGGTTTGGGAACAGCATGGGGAGGATGGCTGGATGCATCTTGGACTCCAAAGTCACTGCTGTGAACGATGTTGTCCGAGTATTATGCCACTTTTACGGAATGACAAGAATACCCCCCAAAACCGAAGATAACATTGATTTTAGAGGAAATATTGTTAGGAAACATATATTTACTTGTATATAAAGCGCAAGTACTGCCAAAAATTACAAGGAAGAGGCACTCTTCCTTGTACTCTTCGGGATATCATATAAAGGAGAGCCTCATTCACATTGTGGTACAATTGTTCATGTCGTGGGACTCCTACACTCATAAAGCCTATGCACTGCAAGTAAAAGGGCTGCCAAAAATTACAAGGAACAGGCACTCCAATACACTCTTTATTAGACATATAGTAGGGCATTAGACACACCCTTGAAAAATTATGATTGATGGCCTGCTGCTGACACTCAAAAACATTGAGTGCTCAGCAGCTGGCCCTCACCCCTTATGTTTTACATGGTCAGATCAGCAGCAGGCCCTCGCTCCTAATGTTTTAGAGGGTCAGCTCAACAGCAGACCCTCACCCCTAAAATTTTGAGTGTCAGCAGCACTCAAGGTCAACATGTCAGGAGAAGGACCAGAGTGAGGAAGTGGAAGAGGAGGTGGTGGATGATGAAATCACTGACCCAACCTGGGAACGTTGCAAGCCGAGCGATGAAAGCAGTACAGAGGGGGAGAGAACCACAGCACCGCAGCAGGCTGGAAGAGGCAGTGGGATGGCAAAAGGGAACTGTTCCCCGGAGAACCCCCTTGCGGCAATCACCCTTGTCAAGGGGTAGGTGTTCCACAGTCTGGCGCTTTTTTGAGGAAAGTGCTGACGATAAAAGAATTGTCATTTGCAACCTGTGCCATACCAAAATGAGCAGGGGTGTGAACACTAGCAACCTGACCACCACCAGCATGATCCGCCACATGGCAGCAAAGCACCTTAATAGGTGGGCTGAACGCCTGGGTCCACAATCGGTGTCTGCGGGTCACACCACTGCCTCATCTTCCCCTGTGTTACGTGCTGTCCAATCCCCTGTCCAAGACACAGGCCCAGATGCGTCCCGCCCTGCATCTGGACCTTCGCAAGCACCATCAGTGAGCACATCCACTTCTGTGTCCCAGCGCAGCATACAGATGTCCATACCCCAGGCCTTAGAAAGAAAGCGCAAATACCCAGCCACCCACCCACAGGCCATAGCACAAAATGCGCAACTTGCCAAATTGCTGGCCCTGGAAATGTTGCTCTTTAGGCTTGTGGACACTGAGGCTTTTCGCAGCCTTATGGAGGCAGTTGTCCCTCGTTACTCTTTACCTAGCCGCCACTATTTTTCCTGGTGTGCTGTCCCCGCCTTACACCAGCATGTGTCCCATAACATAACCCGTGCCCTGACCAACGCAGTTACTGGGAAGGTCCACTTAATGACTGACACATGGACAAGTGCTTTTGGCCAGGGACGCTACATTTCCCTGACGGCACACTGGGTGAACGTTGTGGAGGCTGGGAGCGAGTGCTACCGACACCAAGGATTGCGGGCCCTACTTCCATCATGATTTCCACCACCACCTACACTAGCGGCTGCAACCCCTCCTTCTCCTCCTCCACTTCAACCTCATCTTGCAGCACCATTCCGTAACACACAAAAGGGAAAGAGGACACTTATCTTCAATGAAGAAATGGAAGCTCCAGGATCTCAGCTGAGAGCCAACACCAAACCACCACAATATCCACTGAAGCTATAAACCGCAAGAAACTGTGGTAGAAGCAGCAATAAATAGGGGAGAGACAATTACCACATCAGCAACACCTAAGTGGAAAAGGGTGTGGTAAATACCAACAACAAAAAAGGAAAACATGTCAGATCATACCATGTGTTGCCAATCTGACAGACCTCCTGTTACCTGTCACAGGAATGTCCGTGACACATACCATGCCTGGCCCACGTCTTCAACTTAGTGGTTCAGCGGTTTCTCTAAACCTATCCCAATTTGCCTGAACTGCTGGTGAAGGTGCGCCGCCTGTGTGCCCATTTCTGAAAGTCACCTACAGCTTCCGCTGGTCTGGCAACGCTGCAGCAGCGCTTGCACTTGCCAGCTCACTGACTGCTGTGCGACCTGAGCACGCACTGGAACTCCACCTTCCACATGTTGGCCAGGCTTTGTGAGCACCAGAGGGCAGTAGTGGAATACCAGCTGCAACACGGTCGTCGCCTTTCCAGTCAGCTTCCGCTCTTCAAAAGCTACAAGTGGGCATGGATGTCTGACCTCTGTGAGGTTTTACGCATCTTTGATGAATCTACACAGATGGTGAGCGGCGATAGCGCTATTATCAGCGTAACCATCCCACTTCTGTGTCTACTGAAACGCTCACTGCTCACAATAAAGGCGGACGCTTTGCATGTGAAAGAGGTGGAAATTGGGGAAGACACTACACAGGGTGATAGCCAGACCACCCTCGGTTTGTCTACTCAGCGTGAATTGGAGTAGGAGGAGGACAAGGAGGAGAAGGAGCAGGAGACGGTTGCCCCCCGCTACAGAGGGTAGTACCCATAGCAGGTTTACTCCATCTCTTCGGCGTGGATGGGCCGAAGAGGAGGAAGAGGACGAGGAGATTGAGAGTCATCCTCCTGGTGAGGAGAGCGAAGCCTTGTCTGTTGGGACTCTGGCACACATGGCTGACTTCATGCTATGCTGCCTTTCCCGTGACCCTCGCGTTATACGCATTTTAGCCAACACCGATTACTGGTGGCCCTTGTGGAAAAATTGCTTCAAAAATTTCCAGATGACAACGCTGGCAGCAGAGTATGTAGTTCCTTAGGCACCCAAGGAGGGGAGACGAGGGGAACACACAGCAGTTCCAACAGAGGCAGGGCGACACTCTCCAAGGCCTGGGACAGATTCATGACACCCCGCAATCACCCCACCCTGATAAGCGACCTAGTGTCACAATGAGGGAAAAGTTTTGGAAGATCGTGAAGGAGTACCTAGCTGACCATGTCAACGTCCTCAGTGATCCCTCTATGCCTTAAAATTATTGGGTGTCTAAGCTGGACACGTGGCATGAACTGGCACTCTACGCTTTGGAGGTGCTGGCCTGCCCTGCCGCCAGCGTTTTGTCGGAGCGGGTATTTAGTGCCGCTGGGGGCATAATAATTGCGCATCCGCCTGTCAAATGAAAATGCAGACAGGTTGACGCTTATCAAAATGAACAAGGCCTGGACTGCCAGGAGGCCCTCACCCATAATTTTTTAGATGGTCACCAGCAGGCCCTCACCCATAATTTTTTAGACAGTCAGATCAGCAGCAGGCCCTCACCCCTAATTTTTTAACCTAAAAAATTAACCTCACTGTGGTCCTCCTCCTGACATGTTGACTAGAGATGAGCGAGTAGTGAAATATTCGAAAGTTCGAAATTCGATTCGAATAGACCGCGAAATTCGACTATTCGACCGAATATCGAATCCCATTAAAGTCTATGGGAAAAAAATGCTCGCCACTTGGAAATCTCAATTCGACCACTTGGAGGTCACCAAGTCCACCCTGAAACCTCAGAAAAGGATGCCAACACTGCTGGAATGCAACTGGGACAGCAGGGGAAGCATGTCTGGGTGCATATAACGCGCCCAAGTCGCACTATTACGCCACTATCACAGCCTCTCAACAATACACTCCAAAGACAATCTAACCTCTCTGTAAAGTGAGACCATACAAGGAAACCTTCTTTCCTCTACATTGCCATGGACCCCAAGCCAAACTAGACAAAAAAAGATGAAATTCTGCACCCCTTAAAATCACGTTGCCTATGACAACCACAGATGGCATAGGCAAGGGGGAAAGCAAATAGACCCCACCCCTAATTGTCATTGTGTGTGTGTATGTGAGATGTGGTCAGACATGTCTTCTTTAAAATGTAAAAACAACTCAAACACATGCAGAAGCCTTAAAATGCCCAAATTGTTGGCACTAGAGATATCAGTGACCCGACCTGGCCCAGTGTCATGTCTAGCAGGTAAAGCAGTGGGGATGTGGAGGGATGCGTAGGACCGCAAAAGGCAGTTAGAGGCCGTGGGCTGGCCAGAGGCTCATGGAAAATTT